>JAVSCE010007141.1:0-106525 GCA_032199065.1 Smutsia gigantea
GGAAATCATTTGGCACTTGTCTTTCTCTGCCTGGCTTATTTCACTGAGCATAATACCCTCTAGCTCCATCCATGTTGTTGCAAATGGTAGGATTTGTTTTCTTATGGCTGAATAGTATTCCATTGTGTATATGTACCACATCTTCTTTATCCATTCATCTACTGATGGACACTTAGGTTGCTTCCATATCTTGGCTATTGTAAAACGTGCTGCAATAAACATAGGGGTGCATATGGCTTTTTAAATCTGAGAAGTTCTATTCTTTGGGTAAATTCCAAGGAGTGGGATTCCTGGGTCAAATGGTATTTCTATTTTGAGTTTTTTGAGGAACCTCCATATTGCTTTCCACAATGGTTGAACTAGCTTACATTCCCACCAGCAGTGTAGGAGGGTTCCCCTTTCAAAGGAAGCCTTTTTAATAGACCCTAGGTAGGATTTTGCCAAGGCAGGTGTCTGGTGCCCATATCCATCCATTTATTCATTTTCTACTCACTATCAATCTATCCGATGTACTGTTTCTTAAACTGGGTCCCCAGGATACCCCAAAGCTTCACTAATGGAAGTTTTTTAGGGGCCCATGAAATTTTTTCTGTCAAGGGAGCCATAAATAACTTAGGTTTGAGAAATCCTGAACTAAAGACCCAAACTTTGTTCTAAAAATCAACAAGAGATACAAAGACATGTAAGACAGAGTTCTCCGGAAATCATGTCACAATATACTGTTAAGTAAAAGAGCAAGTTACAAAATAATATATATTGTATAATTTCAATCTTTCTAAAATATGTGTATGGGCATGAAAACACTGGTTGGATAAATATGCAAATGTGCTCTTTCTGGATATAGGATTATGGGTGATTTTATTGTTTGCATTCTTGAGTTTTTTTGTATTTTCCACATTTTCTACCACAAATACATATTACTTTGGAAATTAGGGGGGGATGTAAATGTTAATTACTAAAAGTCATATTCCTAGCCAGAAGCCATATAAAAAATCATATAGCTCCTAGCTAAATGCACTCATGATCTCTCGTAAATAGTAAAAAGACTTAAGCATGTGACTTTATTTAATCCCTGTCATGCCTTTCCTATCATCTATCTTATTTTAGTTTCTCAGTTTCTGGAAGAAAGGGAAATGAGGGCTATGAATTCCATTGGGCACTACACTACCCGCAGGAAGATCCCTGTGTACAAAATAACCATTATCACTGTCACAGAACCAACAGCTAGCATAAGAGTGTCTGGCAAATGCCAGCCCTGTTTAAGCACGTTACATGTTTTAACTCATTTAATATTCACAACTACCTTCTGCAGTGGGTAGTATCATAATCCTCCATTTCCAGATAAGGAAACTCGAGACAGAGAGAAACTAAGCAACTCGCTCAAGATCACCAAGCACCGCATGGGAGAGCAGGGATTGAACCCTGGCAGTCTAGAGCCGGACTTCTCATCCCTAGGCTGTTGACATTTCTGAGTATTTTCTCCTTGAGTTTGAGGAGCTTGGATCCATTAGATCATCTGCTTCTCTGACACCCTGTGAGGTTCCACCTATTGGTGTTGCCAGTTTCCAGAAGCTTCATGAGTTACCCAGGACCTCACAGCAGGGAGGAGAGGCACCAGAACTCACAGCCAGCCCACCTAGGCCTGCAGCCCACCCCACACCACAGACCCACTGAACATTTGATACCACTTGTCCAGGTGGTGGGATTTCAAAAGCAAACCCCAGACACACTGCTTTCGACCAAGTTCTTATGCGAGAAGGGACAATGAGCATCTTGTGTCTATAACTGGGGAAAGGACTGGGCCTGAGGTGTCTTTAGCTCAGCCTAGCATCACCTTGAGACTAAAGACCTGTGACTTCACTCTTGTTACAAACCCCCTGAGGAGTTAAAGTGGCTCTTGCAAAGCATTTGATGTTTCCTCTGAAAGCTGCACAGAAAATACTAAGCCCTGGAGTTCAGCCCAGTGGTACTTTTATCGTCAGTGACCAAGTAGTATTAAAGAGGGAAGAGCTGTGTTACTGCAGAGTTGTTCAGATGAGGCTGGGGGAGTCCCTCACCAGGGGGAGACTCAGCCAAGCCAGTTTACCACTCTGAGCCTCAGCTGGCTCTGCTGTGAACTGGCGGCCACAGCACTGTTGCAAGGCTTTAGATGGCCTTTATGAAGCACCTGGCACCATGCCTGTCACCCAAGGGGTTGGCAATAATATTGGTAAGGGCAGCACAATAATGAGATGATGCAGGTCACAGTGCTCACACTGAATGAGCATGAAAAGGGCAAGAGAAGCAAGAAAACAAGGGAAGTGTTGAGTGTGGAAATACTTCATCTAGGGAGAATGAGCTCAAAAGTCATGGAACAAAATGGAAATGAAAAGTAGAAACAGAAACTTGGGTCCGCATGATGAGCCACAATCCACTGCATGGGATTTCACAACTGGGGAGCATTACTCCCCGTCTCACTGAGCCGCTCAGCATTCTTCCATGGTTGACCACCTCTCCTCGAAAGCCCTACACTTGGCATCTTTAACACCCACACTTCTGGGTTCACTTCTACCTCCCAGCTGCTTCTTTTTGGCTTCCTCTGTGGGTCTGTCCCTTTTTCTTTTTTTCTAGAGTTCCACATCTAGGAGACCCATAGCCAGTTCTACCATGACCTTATTCTCTTCTCACTCTCTACTCTCTCCTTAGATGAATTCACCACACCCAGGCCAGTTTCTGAATTTATATTCCACTTGTAGACCATTCTTCTGAACACCCCAGATTGCCAACAACCACAACGGGATTATCAAAGACACTTCAAATTCCATGTGTCCAAAGTCAAACTAAAGATAATCCATGGAAATAAAAACTAAACACACACACACATACAAGGATCACATATATTTTTAGGGACATTAGACATAGACATAAACACCCAATGAAACAGGAACAGGATCTATGAGAAAGAGGAGGTGGTGGAGGAGGAAAATAATAATCAAGGAACAAGAAAGAGCCCTTAAAAATTGCTAAAAAAATTTTTTTTAAGATTGGAAGACAAAATTGTGGATATCTTTAATAAGGCAAAAAAAAAACAAGTGAAATAAAAAAATAAAGATTCAGCCCACACAAATGCCAGAAAAAGAAAAAAAAATGAAAAGAAAAAAATTGAGCAATAATAATTTTTTGAAAAAGTTCCAGAACTGAAGGATGTAAGCTCCAGTGGTAAGATCAAGCTGTCCTGCTCTGGCTTGTGAGACCCAATTTTTAAAATAGTGACAGCATTTTTTATGCTGTGCTTTCATCTCTGTGACTAATTTATTTTATAATAGGATGCTTGTGCCTCTTTAGCCCCTTCACTTCCTTTGCCACTTGCTCTATCCCCCTTCCACTATGGCGACCCCAGTCTGTTCTCTGTGTTTATAAGTCTGTTTCTCTTTTGTTCATTCCTTTTGTCTTTTAGATTCCACATATATAAATACCATGAAATCATAGGTTATTTGTCTTTCTCTGACTTATTTCACTTAGCATAAAACCCCCACAGTCCATTCATGTTGTCTCAGATGACAAGATTCCATTCTTTTCCATTAATTCTTCCATTGTATACATATACCACATCTTTTTTACCCATTCATCTACCATGGCACTTAGACTGCTTCCCTATTTTGGTTATTGTAAATAGTGCTGCAGTAAACATAGGGGTGCATATATCGTTTTGAATTAATGATTGTGTTTTCTTCAGGTAAATTCCCAGAAATGGAATTACCAGATCATATAGTATTGCTATTTTTAGGTTTTTGAGAAATCTTCATATTGCTTTCCATACTGGCTGCCTCAATTTACATTCCCACCAGTAGTGTATGAGGCTTCCCTTCTCTCCACATCCACCCCAACATATTTTTTCTTGTCATTTTGATACTAGCCATTCTGACTGGTGTGAGGTGGTACTTCATTGTGACTTTGATTTGCATTTCCCTGATGATTAGTAATGTTGAGCATCTTTTCATGTGTCTGTTGGCTCTCTGTATGCCTTCTTTGGGAAAATGTCTATTGTCATTTTATAATTGGATTTTTTTTTTTTTTTGGTGCTGAGTTGGTGAATTCTTTTATCTTACCAGATATATCATTTACAAACATCTCCTTCCATTCAGTAGACCACCTTTTCATTTTGTTGATGTTTTCCTTTGCTGTGCAGCAGCTTTTTAGATTGATGTAATACCCTTGGTTATTTTTGCTTTTGTTTCCCTTGCCTAGGGAGACATATCCAGAAAAACATTACAAATGCTGATGTTCAAGAGTTTACTGCCTATGTTTTCTTTTAGGAGTCTTATGGTTTCAGGTCTTAACATTTAGGTTTGTAATCCACTTCAAGTTTATTTTTGTGTATGGTGTAAGACAGTGATCTAGTTTCATTCTTTTGCATGTAGCTGCTCAGTTTTCCCAGCACCATTTATTGAAGAGACTGTCATTGCTTTGATGAAAATTTATAATATAGGTTGAAATTAGGCAGCATGATTCTTCCAGCTCTGTTCTGTTCAGGGTTTTCTCTGGTTCCATACAAATTTTTTTCTTATTTTCTGTAGTTCTGTGAAAAAGGTCATTGGTGTTTTGATAGTAATTACATTGGGCACTATGACCTTTTTAACAATATTAATTCTTCCTATCCATGAGCACAGACCATATTTACATTTCTTGGTGTCATTCAGTTTCTCTCATCAATGTCTTATGTTTTTCAGGGTATAGGTTTTTAACCTCCTTAGGCTTATTCACAGGTATTTTATTCTTTAGATGCAATTTTAAGTGGGATTGTTTTGTTAATTTCTCTTTCTGCTAGTTTGTTACTGGTGTATAGAAATGCAACAGATTTCTGTATATTGACATTTTATCTCTTCCAGTAATATGCTGAATAAAAGTGGTGTGGTTGGGAATCCATGTCTTATTCCTTTTAGCTTTTCATCACTGAGTATTCTATAGCTGCAGTTTGTCACATAAGGCCTTTATTCTGTTGAGGAATAAACCCTCTACACCTTCTTTGTTGAGTTTCATCATGAATGGATGTCTAATTTTGTCAAATGCTTTCTCTGCATCTATTGAGATGATCACATGATTTTACCCCTCCTTTTGTTTATGTGCTGTATCACATTAATTGATTGTATCATGTGGATACTGAACCATCCTTGCATTCCTGGAATAAATCCCACTTGGTTATCGTGAATGATCCTTTTCATGTATTTTTGTATTTGCTTTGCTAATACTTTTTGAGGATTTTTGCATCTATGAGAGCCACTTTTTTTTAGTTTTCAGAAATTCTGTGAGCTGGTGGCTAAACACACCAACTATTTAAAATTACATTATATAAACATACAATGAATTAATTGTGCTAAAAACAAATGTAATGAATACTCAAAAATTCTTTACTTCTAATTACAACATTTTACAACATATTACTATTATCCATGCTTTTGAGGTTATTTATGCCCATTGCATCTGTGAGGCCCAACATCTTTGTTAAAAGGCTTTTGTCTTACTCCAAACATAGAGGAAAATATCAATCAATATTCATATCAGAAGTACACAAGTGTTCATCAATGACATGAACACCCACTTTGCTGAATTGGATGGTAAGCAGATATTTACTCAGAGTCTGATTTTGTCAAACCATGCTTGAACTGCAATTAAAGATTGGTTATAGAATAAGAGTTCAATAACAAAAACAACAAGGAAAGCATCCTCTGATAATCAGTTAGACATACAGAATTTATAGCAAAGACTATTGTATATTTTATTACTTTTGTTAAGTGTGGGCCTGACTCTCCAGATGAAAGTCCATTAAGAACCCAGTGAATGAATGAAAACAGTCCCACCTAAAGACAGATCTCAGAATATGGGCAGGAGGTGTTACCAAGTCCAAGTTCATGCCACTTGCCACATGACATACCAATAAGTTGAGAGACAAGGTGTTGGGGCAAGGAAAGAGACTTTATTCACGAAGCCAGCAGATTGAGAAGATGGTGGACTCATGTCCTAAAGAATCATCTTAACTTAGAGTTGATTTCAAGGTTCTTTTATATTCAGGAAGCAGGGAGCCAGAGGGGGTTGAGGTTAGAAGGTAACAATTGACTCAGACATCTGGGCATCAGTAAGGGTCCAAGGAGGGTGTGAAACTACTTGTTCTTGGTTAGTTGACTCCAGTCATCTTGTTGACATAAGTATGGCCATGATGTTCCTGTAAGTCCCTGACAATCCAGTTGTCATTTCTGTACATACTTCTTTATCTCCTCAGGGGAGTCGAGTTTCAGGTAAGGGGCTGGTTGCCTCAATCTTACGTCATGAGCAAGATTTCTCCTCAGATTAACAAGCCTACGTGCAAGGCTGCAGTGCTGAAAAGAAGCTTTTGACCCAAAGATTAAGACAGCAAAGGAGACAGATCAAATATGAAGGCAGAGATGCCAAGTTTTTTCTCTTGGTTACAGGAAGATGATCCTAAATGCATCCAGATGAGAAAACAGAAACAAAACCAAACACCAAGTCATCACATAGAAAGGACTGGTCATTGGCAACATTGAAGATTGGATCGGGAAGTGATGTCTTCAGAATCCTGAGGGGAATGACTTCTAACCTCGAAATGTGCACCCAACCAAATTATCAGTGATGTCAAAACAGCACAAAGACATTTTCAGAGAAAAGATGTCTCAGAAAGTTTACTCCCATGTACCTTTTCTCAGGAAGCTTCTGGAAAATGTGTTTCCCCCCAACAGGATGTTGACTTAGAGGAAGGTACAGAATCCAGGACACAGAGGTGAGGAGAACCCCAGGGTGTTGGTGAGGGGATACAGGACTCTAGTTGCAACAGCTCCAGGTCCAGCAGGAGCAGGTCAAAAGGCTCATTCTGTTTTGAGAAATACATTTTCCATGGCCTCTCTTCCCAACTGATATAAGAAGCCTACTACTTGTATTTGAAAAACCCTTGGGTTAAAACTCCTTGGAAATGATTCATTCCAAAAAAGTACATTCAATCTTGTTTTCTGGTCTATAATTCAGGTGTTCCTCAGGCTTTCTGGAGAAGAGTACAGAGTGCAGAGTATTGAAGACAAGGTGATAGGATCAAGGTCACCAAGAAATCAGGGCAGTGGGCATGTGACCAGGTGAGGCATTCAGTGAGCACTAACTGTGTTTCTCTGGCCACTCAGAACCAAGGTAAGCACGATGTGCTTGCAAAAGTGTCATGATTGCAACGTCCCATGAGTCATGCACACAAGCACCAGCCAGCCTTAGCAGTCTTCAGACTGACAGTGTCACAAGGCAGAGCAGAGAGGAAACTGAGTGGAGTGAGGCAGCAGTGCCCATGGCTGCTGGTTATGAATCAGAGCCATTTACTGTGCCCACAGCCAGTTCCCCACAGTCTAAGGGCAGAGGGATGTCTTCCAAAACAATCCACGGAACTGTGCCTGCAGATCTTCCTCTTCACACAGGCCACCTTGGGAAGCCACTCCAGCCCATATTACTGTCTTTTCTTTTTTGTTTTTTAATCAGCTTTATTAAGGTATAATTCACACACAGTAAAATTCATTGATTTTAAGTGAACAGTTAAATGAGTCCTGACAAATATATATATACATATATACATAGTCGTGAACCACCACAAGCAAGATAGAGAACATTTTCATCGCCACAAAGAGCTCCCTCGTGCCCCCTTCTGATCCCTTCTTCCAAGCTCCAGCCCCAAGGAACCCTGTCTACTTTCTCTCCTATAGTTGGCCTTTTCCAGAGTTTCATGTAAGTGCAATCATGTAATATATGTCTGGCTTCTTTCATTTAGCATAGTGCCTTTGAGATTCATCTGTTTTGTTCTGAGAATCAGTGTATTCCTATCTAATGTTAAGTGTTATTCCATTGTATGGATTACCACAATTTGTTTATGTATTCACCAGCTGATGGACATTTGAGTTGTTCCCATTATATGGTTGTTTTGAATAATACTACTATAAATATTCATACACAAGCCTTTCTGTGGACAAATATTATTTCTTTGGAGTAAATTCCTAGGCGTGGGATTTCTGGGTTGTATACTAAATGTATTTTTAACATTATAAACTTTTTCCCAAAGTGACTGTACCGTTTTGCTCCCCCAGCAATGTCTGAGGATTCTAGTTGTCCTATATACCTCCCTAACACTTGCTACTATCAGTCTTTTTTTTTTTCTACATATTACTGTCTTTTCTACGACTTTAGGAAAGACCTCTTTGGCAGCTCTCAACAGCCCCTGAGGCATAGTCTCTTGAATACCCTCGGTGGTGAAAAATATTCATCCTCTGAGAGTTTGGAGGGCATTCAAAGCCAGAGTTGATGTCTGAGGTGATACTTAAATGTGGAAATTTTCTTTAACCAGAAAGAAGAATTTATCTAAAGCAATGAGGTGGAGGTGATGAAGACCTAGAGCTAACCACGTGGATGAGTGAGAGTCACAGTGACTGAGTACACTGGGCCAGCACGAGTTAATCCCTTCACCTGCACATTATTCCCTTTAACCTCACCTGGACCTCATGCAGGGTAGGATCACTGTCCCCATTTCGTAGATGAGGAAGATGGGGCTTCGAGGGGTCACACGGCTTGGTTAATGTCTCAGAGCCGCTGGGTGGCAGAGCATGGCCTCAGAGCTGGCTGTCTGCCTCCAGAGCTTTTGGTTGAGTCTTGGGGAGGGGGAGAGGACCCTCCAAGGAGGCAGCCTTTGTGCAGGGGTCCCATACGAGGGTGGGAAAGGAGCTGCAGGGGAGACCCAGGCAGGCTAGGTATGCTCAGGGAAGCCTGGGACAAGGAGCTGGGAGAACAGCAGAAGTACAGAAAAGTCTCAGCACTTCAGTGCAGGGTTGAAAAATCCAGACTGCTTTTATTTAGTCAGCCAAAAGTGGAAAATCACTGGAAAAAGATTCCATTTTATGCTTTTGAGTATTTCAGGTGCCTTGATGAGACAAAGTCTATAAGCAGTGGGCAGAGGAGCCACTTTCATGATGTTGGTTTGCAACCTTGGGAGGTCCCCAGGTGAAATCTGAAACAGGCCCCCGAACATGGAGGGCAAGGAGAGATGGAAGAAAGAGGCAGGCCCCTCCAGATCAGTAGGGGGTAGGTTCAGTAAAGAAGGGAACTTACATACGAGGTTCCTCTTGGGTGGTGAGCACACCTCTGCACTTGCCTGCCAGAACCTTAAAAGTTTAAAATCTTAAAAATTAAGCGGTCTTGTCTAAACATCAGCCCAGGTGATCTCATCACCTTACTCTCTCAAGGCCATGTCTTTGAAACAGCTCCTAGTGTGGGAATGGCAGGCAGAACATATATTCCAAAGCCAGGGGAGAGGGTAAGAGGCTTCGATTGCCCAGGTTCAGCTCCAGGGTCAACCGGTGGTCCTCACATCCTCTCAATGACCTCCTCCAACGTAAGCAGCAAAGAATGCAATGAAATGAGATTTTGCACTTAGAAGGTAATTCACTGGCTTTGTATCACACAGAGCTGATTAAGTTCTTGAAAATTTTGCTCTTAATGGATTCAATATTGCCCCCCTCCCCGGACGCCTTTTGCACAGTGCATTTGCTTCACAAATCTTTTTTTCAAAAGTAGACCAAAACTTCTGTATTTGAAATGAATAGGATCTGAATCAGTGAGATGTTACCCAAGTTAGGTGTTTGTTTCGGCCCAAGCTCACAGGAGCTACTCTGCCCAGAAGACCTCAGCCAGGCCAAGATGGAAAAAACACAACAGCTGCCAGCTTGAGAAGGAAAGAGAAGTACTAGCTGGATCTGAGGATGTTCTGAATGTTTGAAACTGGGTTCCACGAAGAGGTCCTCAGTATGTGGAGACCCCAAAATCCCCCATTCTAAATAAAAGTTTGAAAAAATTGTAGCCAGATAACGTGCGGACCCAAAACCACACAGAAGTGTCTTTGGTCTTGAGTCCAAAGATGAACAGAGGAACGGGGCCCAGGTGAAATGCAAATATGGGGCCCTTGTCAGGACTTTCAAGTTGGTGATAGTGCCGTGAAAGCTGATGATACAGTCAGTGAATGGCCAGACCATATATAAAAACAGAACTCTGACCCACAACTTGCAGCAACCTGCCCAGGAATCCAACCCCTTCTCTACCACACCAGCCCGGGGAGCTCGCCTGCTGTAAGTGCTGTTTGTAGTGACAATCCTGGAAGCCAAGCAATAAGCCCCGTAACACCAGCCCCAGATGCCAGGACTTGATCAATAACTGACAGCTTCCCTAATTTTTGCCCCTACTTTCAATTTAGGACCACCGAGAGAAAGCCCCACCTGCACCCCCACCCAGCACATGGGACGTCCTGCTCCTTGTTGGCCACCTGCAGCTTCCCCAGGCCAGCCACCTCCAATCAGGACATACCTTTTTCTCCGCCCCAAACTTTCCCATTCTTCTGCCTGCCTTTGAGTCTCTGCCCAAATGCAAGGGACAGTGTCCGACTCCCCTGCGAGCTGGGAATAAACAGCCTTTGCTTATTCTCATTTGGTGGGTCTATGTTTACTTCCACAGAGCATTAAACCAAGCGTGGGCCCTTTGGAGCATGCGGCCCTGTGGCACACTCACGTGTCCGGAAGCCATCCCGGCCTGAGCAGCCCAAACAAGCAAACTGCTGCCCTCTGCAGGGGTTTCCAACCATCCTCCACCCGGCAAGCCATGAAGACCTCTCAGGAGCCCTGTGTCCTGATGGGGACCCTCGCACACGGTCTCCCTCTCTGGGGCGTCCTTCCCAGGCTGCTGGGCCTGGCGGGGTACTACCTGGTGACCGGCATTAGCCAGAAAGGCCATGCAGTGCCTGGGCTTCCCGACAGCTTTCCCACAGAGCACACTCAGAAACTCACAGGGCTGCAAGCTGTAGGGAGCAAATCCCTGCACCGTGGAGGGCTCAGCTCTGCAGACCGTGCCGTGAAGCCTGTGAGTCCTCGGTCCTGGCCAGCTTGAGGCTAAAGATTTCTCAGGCTCCATCAATTTCAGGGGCAGAGCTTCCCACCTGGCACAAATTGTTAGGGAGGCTTTACATCCAGCCACCTGGTGGTGCTTGTCTCAATGAGCTCTCACACACTCATGTGAGAAGGAAATGTGACTTATCCATAAAGGAGAAGGTGATTGATGTCAGAGATTTGCTGTGTATGATAGAGAATTTGAGCCCCACCCATCACTAGCTGTGTGACCTTGGGCAAGTTACCTAACCTCTCTGGGCCTCTCCATCCTCCTGCTACAAGGGGTTGAATAATGCTTCATTTCTCACAGCTGATGGGGCAGGGACAGCTGAACAAGTTAATACCTGTAGCGCATTTATTGGTCCTGGTCCTCACAAGCAGTTGTGCTCAATAAACACAATGATTATCAGCAAGAACTCTTGAGGGCAGACATGACAGCCAACCTGGGGCTGAGGTTGGCAGTTGCGGCGGGGGTAGGATTTGGAAGAATGAAGGGAAGCTTGGAAAAAGCATTTGAATTAAACACTGGGACAGATGGACGGAAGGCAAGGAACAAGCCTTTATTTAGTCTTCTAAATTAGTGGACACATTTCTTATACTTCTCTGCCCCACATGGCACCACTCCTTTCTGTTTTACTTCAACCCATAAAACATACTGTCTTTGTCTTCTTTTCCAGTGATTTCGTGTAGGGACATCTTCTCAGTCGCCTTCCAGCAGAAAACTGTCATCCATTCCTTCAGCTTCCAGAACTGGGCTGCACCAGGTGATATGTATCACATGCCTGTTGCCTAGCCCAGAGCAAGATGCATTATATATTAGTATTACGTTTAATTAAACAGAAACAGGCCATTGCACTAACTGATTTGGGAACTAAAGGGAGTGAAAAGTACTGAGTTAGAAATTTGAGAGATCCACAGCTCATGTTTGAACTGCTGAGCCAATTTACAAATGTGTTCAACTTCCATTTCTCAAGTGGGAACTATGCTATTACATTCCCTGCTCCATCCCAACACTGTCTCAGCCCCTCGAGCCCTTTTTACGTGTTGGACGAGTAAGTAGGAGAGTTGGCATGTGATGCTCTGAGCTATTTTGTGTAAAATACAAGACATAACTTTTTTTCTTGATGCTACATTTGTAGCTCCTAGCCCATAGAGAAGGTGCCAAAGGCATTTTTCTAGTTTGTGTTTCATGGAGTCACAGTCTTCCAGTGTTCACAACTGAGCATTCTGTGTTTTGAGTATTTCCCTTCTGCAAACTACAAACTTGCCCCCTGCTTGGCCTATGTGTATTCACTCCGGAGATCTTTTCTCTGCCTCTCGCCAAGCTCACCTGCTTTCCATTTTCTGTGGGAACATTTACCCACCGGAAGTCTGCAGACCACCAAAATGCAAAATAATCCTGAGGGATTGGGAAATGGGTCCGAGACCATTCACGGCACAAATACAGTGGGCAACTTCCCCTGCCCCATAACATTTCTGGGGGAAAAGCACAGCTGTCTCTGTGAGACCTGAACACACACACGAGAGCCTCTTCAGGGGGCAAAGAGGACACGTGGAATGGGCTGAGGGCAGTGCTGTTTTGAAGGACACCAGACTAACCTCGGGGGTCAGAATTTGGGGTTTTGGCCGCAGCTCTGCCACAAACTACTCCCATATCTGCATGGAAAAAGGCCTTGTTCCCTCTCACGCCAGAGCTGACGGCGGTTCTGAATGACGGTGCTGTGAAGAGCGAAGCGCATCCCAGTGTAAGCCTTGCTGTGCTTGCCCGGCCGTGCCACGCAGATACTGCGGCAGTCACGCCCGGCAGGGACTCTGCTCCGAGAGCACAGCCATGGGCAAGGCAGCAGGAACGGGGGCGGAGGCAGAGGGCAGGGCCGTGCAGTGCAACCGCACAGACCCCAGAGAGGCCGCAGATGTGGTGGCTCCGTGCAACGGTCCTGCACCTGACGGTCCAGCTTCACCTTCCCACCCCTGCTGCCTGTGAAATTCCCCCCGACGAGTTAGAAATGTCCCTGGGCCTCAGTTTATTCATCTGTGAAATGGAGATGATGCTAATAATAGCACCTACCTTGAAGGAGTGTGGCGAGGCTTAAATGAGTCACTCATATACTTGGAATGGTGCCTGGCTTTTACTAAGAACTCAACCGTTATAAGCAATGAGTACTGTCTTGGGTCAGGTCGTCTGCTTTGCATCCCAGCCCTACTACGACTACTAGTTGTGTGGGACACAGCTGACCTCAGGATTTTTTCTTTTCTGTAAAGTAAGGACAGCAATTACTTCGTTGCAGAGCTCCTCAGAGAATTATGAGACAATGTACATAAAGCACCTTGCAGTCCCTCCCGGGCTATTCCTCTTCCATGACAGACTTCTGCTGAGGAGAACTTGAAAAGCCAAATATAGACAAAGAGAAGCTGGCCGTGTGGCAGTGGGCGCAAGAAGAGACCCTTGGGTCACAATCAGTCTCAGGTCTGGCCTGGCCCCAGCACATCTGTGGCCCCACAATCTTGGAATTTTCCTGTGCAATCTGGCACACCCAGGGGCTCCCACATCCAACTAGGTCAAGGCCCTGCAGGGTCCAAGTGGCCAGCTGAAGCCCAGTGCCGTTTCCCCAAACAGCCAGGTCCTTGGGCCGGGCAACTGCCCCTGAGGAGTGCTTCGTGAATCCCGGGAGAGAAAGACTCAGCGGTGTGGCCGCCCTGACCCCGAGCTGGGGAGACCCTCGTCGGCGCCTTCACCCGAGGGGAAAGACAGGGCTCATTGTGTGTTCCTCCAGGGCCCTGCCTTACACTTTTGAGCTGGCCTCAGTCCAGCCAGCTCCCCTCAGTCGTCCCCCCGGCGGCCTCCCCACTCTGTGGCAATCCAATCTGCGGGGCACTCAAGACCAGATTTGGCAGGACAGCAGCCACAGGACCCCCTTCCCTGGCCCGCGGGAGGGCTGCAGAGTCCCGTGTCGCTGAATTCTAACTGAACCCCACTCCCCACGGCCTCTCATGCTGTCTCACGTATAAGTACCAACCTAGAGCTGACCTATGAGCTGAAGACCCTATCTGGGCTCACGTGCTGGTTTGGTATTTTCATTCTGCACCACGTCCCATTTTACTGTATGCAATTATTTGGTGACCCAGTCAGATATTGAGTACCTACTATGTTAAGCACTGGGTACAGAGAGGTAAACAAAATAGACATGATCTCTGGATTTATAACCTAATTCAGGCAATAAAATAAGCACCAAATTAATAAATAAGCACAAATTGTGACAGATGATACCAAAGGAAAGGGTCAGTAAGACACTCCTAAAATAACAGAACACTTTTCTGAGGAAGAGACATTTAGCTAAGAAATTAAGTGAGAATCCAGTGAAGGGTTAGGGAAAGGACATTCCTGGTAAGGGCATGTCCCAAAACCCTGGGGCAGGAAAGAACTCAGTTCTCAGGAAATGGAAAGAAAGCCAACCTAAGCAAGGCTGCGGGGAAGCCCTGGCATGCTGGGGAAGAGCACAGGGGCAGAGCCCACAGAGCCCTGGAGAACATGCTGAGATTGAAATTGACTCTAGATGGAACCACCATTCACTTGCAGTGTTTCAGGGATAACAGCAATTCTCCAACACTCCTTTTCTCCACTTCTGACATGGCTGACTGCTCCTGATGGGGTTTCCGCTAAACCAGTCCCCTGGGTCTCCTCCTGCTGTTGGGCCACTCTTTCCCAGTCTCCTTTGATGGCTCCTTCTCTAGCCGGGAGAAAATGGGCCCTATACCTTGTAGGGCCCCACAGTGGTCTCAGGCCCTTCAAAATCCACGCTGTGCTACCTGGAGATCTTGACTTTACATCCCAAGAAAGCAAACCAAACTGGGTTTTTTTTTATCCTTCACACATCTTCCTACCACAGCTGGGCAAGGCAAAATAAGTGGTGGAAAGGAAGGAGGAAAGTAGCATGTTATCAATTTTAGAAAGTCTGGCAGTGTCACTTAAAATGTTGACAATCACTAGTATAGTTTATGGTATGTAGCTGGGGTCCTAAATATTCAGTTCTATCTGAACAGTGGAAAAAATGCAATTTAAAATAATGTTCACTCTGAAACAGTAATCAGTAATTCTGAAATGAATGAAAATAGTTCCTAAAGTTTCCAGTCTGGTTGGGGGTTGGGGTGGAGGAGGGTATGAGACTATTGAAGTCAGAGAACAGGCAACACAAACTACAAACTCATCTCGTTTTAACCTTTAAAACATCTAACAGGTCTGTTAACCCAAGTGTCATTAGTCATGTCCCAGGACAGATTTATCATCTGTACTGTGATAACCACATGGTATTTTGTGTATTCATTCTGACTGCACACACCAGAGGAAAAGGTGACCTTGATAAGCGGTAATGGCCTATTATTACCAACCTGCATGGCCCAAGCAGTGACCACTCAGCCAAACGTGACCTTCTTAAGGATGAAATGCAGCCTTACAAGATTCATTCCTGCATGTGGCAGTGCATAGAGCCAGCGTGCAATTAGGGCCACCGTCATTTAAACAGACTTATGGAAGTGGGAGCATCTTGCATGTGAAATTAACAACCAGTTAAGATCATTTTTAAAGAAAAAATACATCAATTTTCAATACATCTAAGGGAGCAGCTTTTAACCTTACAACTAAAAAGTGGTAAACATTAATTACCAAAAAATAGCTTCTATAGAAAATAATGGCTCTTAACCTTCACAGGCTGTAAGATCAGGTGGGCTGGTGAGAAACGCAGGCCTTCGCTTTCTGATTCAGTGCACTTTGGTGGCACCCATAAATTTGCATTTTCATCGCCAGCCAGGGCAATTCTGGCAGCGGTGTGCTTTGCGGGAAACCCTGTTCTTGTTCACCACAGAAGTGAACTATTTACCATATTAACATTTCTTACAACTAACCGTTTAACAACTGAGAATCTCTGAATGTTTCTCATTAGAGTTCAAAAACTATTTTCTGCTCTGATCTACTTGCTCTCACATTATAAGGTGTTTCGGCCTTAACTTAGAATCCTGAGTATCATCTCCCTCTGCTATGAACTAAAAATTCTATCAGGCATTGTAGACGGACAAACGTAGGTTCTAATAAACAGTCTATACATTGTCACAGCTTCAAGAAGTACCAAAGAGACGAATTTGCCCCTGAAATCATGCAATCCATTTCTGTTACAGCATCCTCTAAAAATAGGTACTTAGCACCTGCTTTTTTACTGGACTTCAAGTACTGATATTAACTCAAAAAAAGTACATATACACTCCCTCATAATGGTGTCATGAAGTCAAGGCTATACCATAATAATTTTCTTCACACTTATATCCAATGCTCTGAATAAGGGAGATGCAATGTTTTAGCATTGTATTGAGTGTAAAATTTTTGTTGTGGGAAAAAAATCAAGAACAAATGGAAAAGAACTACAAAGCCAGAGAACTGGAGACTGTTGCCACAGTCAATATTAAGTCTGGCAAAAAAAAAGGCTATTTAAACTTCTAAAAAAAAATCAACTCAATTTATTCTGGGAAAGAGCAGCACAGAATATTGTAATATGAAGCGCTCATCTTTACCAGGTGTCTCCTATGTACCAACTACAATTTTCTTCAAACACCCCTCATATAGTCCTCAAATTCTGAGACAGACACTCAAATATCCCCACTGCATAAAGGTCAGAGCCCAGAGTGCCACACACGGCCAATAACTGGGGGTGTTCCACTGCCCACAGTCCTCATGTACCCAGTTTACCTGCGACTCACTAAATTCAAATCTCAAAGTCAGTATCTGTTACTAAATATACTAGGAATAAAATGATAGTCTATAATGATCAAACTGGTCCTAAATATTAAAAGCAAAAGTTTTAATGCTGTAGAAATTATAGCATATACCTAAAAACATGATAAACAGAAAATTACTGCTCTATACTTATTAAAACTTAGAGATTCAGGTATCAGTTTAAGCTTTTCCACCTTAATATACAGTTCCTAAATATTTGACATATCACATACATTAAGAGTATTGAAGAAAAAACAACCCCCCTAAAATAGGAATGACTTGCATTATTAATCTAACTCAAAGGGATGCCTAGTACATTAACAGAACTATTACCGATCCCTGGTTCAGAAGAAGTGCAGTCTAGCAGTCTCTGTTTCAATCCCTATGGTAGAACCTAGAAAGCAAATGTGCACTTCTCAAAAATCTTAATAAATTTAATACTGAAGTCACATGGACAGATTACTATCTAAAAAAGAACTGGCTGCTTATTGTGAAACTGTAATTCATTCTAAGAACAAGCTGTAATTATTTGTCCCTAAAATGCACCAAAGTTATTTAAATGTCATGTGGTAAATTTGCGTAATGCACTCTAGAGCTCTCCATACATTCAACCTATAATTTATTCATCAATGTCTGACAGCTCACCTTTCTTGCTCACAAAAGCTAATTCAGGATTTTCTGCATATGCCATGGACACTGGCCACCCACCAATAAACTTTCACGTAAATTATATATTTATTGAGTTTAAGGCCTGCTATGTGCAAGGCTGCAGGCTAGCACAATAGGTCTGATGATCACAGTCCTAAACCCCAAGCTCATGCACACAATAGTGGCTTCTCTTCGATATTCCCTTCACAACTGACAAGCTCAGAGCAGCTGTGGTACCGAGAATATCTGAAAAGTGATGTACCTCAAATCCAAGAGTTAACAGCTACCTATTGAAGCAACAGACAAATGACAGAGTTCTGCAGCTGCCCGCTCACCTGCTTATGGTGTATCTTTGGACCCGAAGACATTTAAAGCTTTAAAAAGTGGTTCTTTCATTTATCAGTGAACTGATATTGGAATTAATATATAAAATGGAAACTCAGTCACATGAGGCCACTATCCTACTTTAGGAAAGAGTGTTTGCACTAATGCTAAATTTTGTTTAGTTCATCCATATTTCTCATGGTCCCAAAGAATGAAACACACAGTTTACTCTATGTCCTTGACAAATTTTAAACAGAGGAAGAAGACACATCCAAGTACTGCTGATTTGAAGAATTCAGAGCTCAAATAAAGTAACAAAATAAGAAAAGATAATCATGAAGGTACCAAGCAGTGTTTTTGCTATTCAGATCATAAAGACAGTATCCATCTTTTGGCTTATTTAGCATTATAGTAAGTCAGTATAATTTATTCTGAAAACAATTTTGAAAGCATTTTGGGGACCTAAAGTGAACTAGAAGGGGAAGATGGAAAAACAGGAATAAATGCCTACATTTTTGAAATACTAAATGCATCAAAACTTCCAGTGATGAATGACGGTTTAATGTAATTTCTTCCTGATACAGGAATGATTCCTGATACCTACACCTTTTGAAGAAAAGACTGAACTCTTTCTTCACATTCAATTTGTTTTTTTTCAACACTAGCTCTGCACAGTATCAAAAAGAAAACTCAGCAAAAAAGAAAATCTATCACAGTGACTATACCACTAAGAGCACATGAAATAAAGAAAAATAAAATTTACTATTTATTTCTTTATTATAGAAAAGAAATTAAAAGTGGACCAAGACATCTTTGTCCATGTCCTATATCCTTTCTGACATAATGAGAACATAACAAAATAACGGTAAGCTGAACTATGAGTCTAGCTCAGGGTCAAGTTTTTCCACTTTGATGACTATCTCTGGAGCTAAAGCAGTGGCGCTGGTCTCTTGGTTCTCGGTCTCCGACTCAGATAACACTTCTTCCTTTATTTTTACAGGCTTATTACCGGCCTCATCCTCTTCATCTGAAGACTCATCGAGCTCCCACTCGTCATCTATGTCCATTTCAAATACTCGTACGTGACGGAGATTTGAGCTTAGCTAAAGAAGAAAGGCCAAATCAAGAATTTTTAAATCAGTGGCTTAACTAATACTGTATATATATGTAAGGAATTAGAAACCAGAAGTTGGAACAAAGAATGGTTTTATATGAAAGTTAATTTTCCTTCAATTTACATCAAAATCACCAAATTCAGCCTTCATTGTGTACAAAAAGATCCCTACATAAAACAGTGACAACTTCATGATAATTAAAATCTAGAATTGTTATTAATTACTTAGTAAATTTTCTCAGAACAAGAGAAGTAAACAGCTAAGGCCACTACACACATAATCAGTAAAAGTCATATGCAGCACAAGATGTTTGTACTGAAAGGGCCTTACTGATCCAAAAGTCACTTCCTCCCATTACTCTGAGTCATAAACAATCTGCAAATACTCACCACACAGGAAACTTTTCGAAAACCATTCCCAGCAACATACTGTGCCTTCATACTTTCCAGTAACCTCCAGTGCTTCTCGAAATGCATGGTGCGTGTGGGGATAGCACCACACTGTTCATCTAGCCTAGGCAGGGAGCAAGCAACCCAGGGATGAGAAGGGATCGTCTCCCTGGTTTACTACGGGTGGTATCAGCATCAACCAGGGGTTAGATTTCCACCAATATTCCCAATTCCAATATAATTCTATCAGCCACTATATAAAACAGCTGTGATATTATATTCTATGGAAATACTGCAATTCCAAATAGTAAGGCAGAATATCATCTTAGAAACGTTTCTATTCCCTTTCAAAGAGTCACATTTTAAAATGAGAGACAAGATCTGCTTACTTAGATCTCAATCAACTAAAGCTGTTTCTTTGAATTGGCCATCTACCCACTACATGGCTACTGAGTACCTAAAATTAAATAAAAGCATCTTAAAGGCATCTAAATATTTTTAGTTGTATCTAGAATAATTAATTCTAAAATTATTTACTACTAAAAGAATCTAAAATAATTATACTATAAACTGAGGTTAATGCTAACCTTGAAAAGAGAACAAATGTCCCATCCCCCACTAAAAATAATTCCCCACCTCGTTTCAGCAAATATGTCTTTATTTACTGTTAAACAAAGGGACAGAAGAGCTGTTGAAGCCTGTATGCTTTTAATAAAAAATGAGAGTATTGCTGCTGAGTTGACTTTGGAGTTATCCCTAGGAACCTTATCTAGCATACCTAAAGAACTAGAAGGTACAATATACATTAAAAACCATTTAACTGTTGTATCAGAAGATGAGCTAAGAGATAGTTACCTTTTAGAGTAAGTTCCAGTGAACTGATATTCTGCAGAATCTTCACTGTTATATACTAAAGACAGTGGCAACTGGACCAAGAGTCTGTCTCTTCCTTCACGTCCTACAGTGTCTTTAAGAATGACCGTTACAGTTTCATCATCATAAAATTGTGCATCTAAACAACTGTAGATGCTAGAATTGAAATAAGTTTTGCTGTATCAAAGACGATCATGACCACTGAGATAATACTGTATGCATAACATTGTGCTAGTACCAAGCAAAAAAATTAATTTTAAAAAATCAAGTGATATTCTACACAATTAACATTTAAAAATACTTCATTAGCTTGCACTCAAATTAGTTACCTATTGTCCTGATTATTCACAAATATAACTAGCCCCTAAAAATAGGTAATCATGAAAAGAGAAAAATCTGTGTTGGTTCACAGTTCCAGAAAACTCCTGATATCAATGGTAGGCCTTAAGCCTGTGAAAAGTCTATGAATGATATCTTATATAGAGAGAGTAGACAGAGTTAACTAGAATAAAAAAATAAGATTTACTTATTAAGTGAGATTTTAAAGTCACAACAACTTCAAAGACATTATCATTTCCTTTTATGTAAGGAAAAGAGAGCGAGAAAAAGATCGTCCTATGATTAGAGCCAGTTCTTTCCCTCATAAAACCTCAGGGATGGCTTAGGTATTGTTACCTTTTTATATCCAAGGAAAATCCCAGAGCCGTGAGAATGATACCACCTCAAATTATTGTTGGTCATAACAAGAACTTCAGATACCTGCCCCTTGGAACCACGTTACTTTCTCAGGAGCTTAGAAGTATTCATTATAGGAAAACACACTATATAAATTCCTGCAAGGCAGTAAGCTTTTATTCAATTGTAAGTCAAATCATTCTCTAAGTATAAAATATGTAAGCAGTCCTGCTCCCAATGTTGCAAGTGATAAAGACCTTCCAAGCATCATCACTGTAACCGAGTCTAACCGTACTCCTATCACCGCATTAAACACACACACAAATCCATGTAGGTATACAATCTCATCCAGCAAGATTCAAGTTTTACCTTCTTCTCACTTTTTCAGTTGTGGCATATGTGAAGCTCCCAAATTTAATAGCAATTAGTCCATTACTTACAGATCTTGAAGAAAGAAGGGGGAAAAAAGAGACTTGTGGAACAACCTGGATAGCCAATAATCTAAATGCTTGAGAACATGATTGTCAGCGTTAGTACATTTACCTAAACACCAAATCCCAGATCAAAATACCATTGTGCTCACTCTAGAATACTGATAACCAATTTAAACACCTAAATAGATAAACCTAATGTTAAAATTAAAAATTGGTTTAAAATGTCAGTAACTAAAGCAGTTCGCTACCTTATAAACTTAAGGACATTTGGTACAACCAAATTATTTCTCTTTGGCTACATAATGGTCTCAAAAACTTTTCTTCAAATTCAATTTTAAAACCATTTAAGATCCTACTGGCATTCTGAATATGATTTATCTTTCAGAACCTTGACCTAAGTGTAAGGCAAGGCGTCTGGCTTAATGAAGGGCACAGCTAACCTGAGGCAAAAACCCTTTCCAGAGGAGTCAAAACACAGTTTTAAGCTGCTACAATTTCATGAGATATAATCCTGAGTTGATGTATTTCGCTAACCCTAAAAAAAACTTCTACATATAATAGCTATATCCATACAAAATTAAATAATGTAGGATGAGAGGGATGGTATGGCTTCCTAATTTGGCATTATCATCTTAATAATGTGAACACAAAACTAAGAGCAGTTAAGTGACAAGCCTTAAGTCATAAAGGTAGCTTAACAAAACCCTGACCTACAGGGAAGGGAAATTATGTTATTATCAAAAATAATAGAATCTTGTCTCTTTGACTCAAGCTTCAGATTAATACTTACTGGGAAATATCAGTATGTCTCCTTAAGATGCACATTTTATAAAGTGAATCTTCTAAAATAGTAAAAAGAAGATAATGTAGATTTGATGTTTTATTATTCCACCTAAGGAAAAAAAATTAATGTCAAAACATGATATTTAGTTATAAATGCACCGAACAAAACTGAATTGTTCACATGAAATAGGGGAAAAACACACACTTACAGAAAAGGAAATTTGAACAATCTACGTGTAGAGTCCTCACTAAAACAAAAGAAAAAGAAGTGAGAAAAAATTTAAGTGGCTGCTGAATTATACCACCCGAAAGGTGAACAGAATTACCTTCTAGCATCTCTATATAATGGAATACAGATTGCCTGATTCATCGATTTTCCAATTACATCCTAAATAAAATAAGATTTAAAAATAATGAGAGCCTTTACATAGACAAATACTCTACAGAAAGTGACAGTCACTGTTCATGTCTAGTAAAGAATCATTTGTATCACCAACTTTCCATATAAGAAATTGTAATGATGGTCCTAACAGTACAGAAAAGAGAAATTTCTGAGCTGAAAAGGTTCTTGGTGATACGCACATGGCATGCTGAGAACCACCTCCCCTGGCCTCAAGGCATCAATCCTCCACCCTTCAGGGGTACCCAAAAGATACATCAGCTCTGTGACTAAGACTGTTTATGGGAAGTTTGTTCTGGGAACAAATGAAACACTAAAGATGCCAACACGTTCAATAATCTTGTATTTACTATTTTTTAATTTATGTAAGAAACTAACAATAAGAGGAACTACTAGGGTAAACCGTATGAAACTGCCATTTTGTTAGTCAACAATGTTGACTATGGCTATTTTCATATGGCTCATTTTAATAACTCTGATCATTTACATAAGTGAGCCACATATTACAGATATTCCTACTTCTACATAAAGGTATGCATTCCTTTCAAACTTACAGCTGGTTTTTGTAAGCACAGATCAATAATGTTCTCCATCCGCCTTTTCACAAAATGCAGTGATTTTCGAGGATAATATGGAAACAGCAAAGGACTTTCTGGTTTCAGACAAAAAAAAAAAGAAAATGCCATAGCAAACCAGAGGATCAGGAGGATATAACCCCTTCTTAGAGCCAAACTGCAAAGCTTATCTGATGGTGGAAATCTCCCTGGCCATTTCATTATACCTTCATACAACCCCACTAAAAATGATGATTGGCCTTTCATCACTGCCTGCTGCCAGCCCACTAAACTCCACCACACTTAACTGCAAACTGATTCCTAGCAGCTTGCTATTTTATTTTTCCCATGAAAATCCACCAGTATGCCTCTGTTGGCTGTCAGAAAAAGGGGATGATTTATGAAATAAAGTTCATTCTTCTCTATTGTTTGCCACAATGGAGTGACAGCAGCAGTCCAGTACATTCTGGAAGAGCATGATACTACAAAGAAAAACAGGAGACAAGAAACTAGTGCTGTGTAAATAAGCTCTTTACTTTTGAAAAAGCTACTTATCAATAGCAAGTAATACATAACTTAGCATTTACTGACATTTACTATTTTAGGTTCTTCTTAAACCTATTATTTCTACTGCTTACAAGAGCTGTACTAAGTAAGCATACTTCCTCATTTACAGATGAAAAAAAAAAGTGAGGTCTTGGTTTGCAATTGTCCAGTGTACAAATGACCAAGGATCTAGGCCTTAGTCACACCCAAGTCTGACACCCATGCCACCCTCACCCACTGAGCTCCGCAGGCCTCCCTCACTTACAGCATGTCTGAACTATGTGGATAAAATGAATTTTTGTCATGCCAACATCTTAAGCGCCCAGGTGACAGAAGCTGCGGCACAGAAAGACAGGCACAGAGAGGTTAGGCAACTTGCCCTCCGCTACACTGCTAGGAAGCTGCAGAGCGAGATTCCGACCCGGGCAGTCCGGCTTCCAGGGCACAGACTTTCACCCATTATACGATACTGACTCTCACGTAGCCTAAGAAAGTACATGTATTAAGTATTTAGCACTTGATTTTTGCTAAGTGCTAGAAAGAAATTACATTAAAGTTTTCTTAGAAGTTCCATAATGATAGTATTATTTCACATTAGACTAAGAAACTGGGAGATTAATGAGCTTTTCTGAACTCGCATGCTTATCAAAACCTCAAGCATTTAAGAGATGGAGTTAATCTGAAGTGTATCTTGGTTAAACAGGAGGCCAGTAGCTAAGATTAGGCCTTTCTATTCAACCACAGATGATGTGGAGAAAAAAAGGACAGGGACTATTTTTAGCCCAACATTGTTCCCAGGATCAGTATTAGCCCAGTAGTGACAGGGTCCAGGTGCCACCAGTCCTGGCACACTGCCATCAGCCCCGTCCCAGGTACCTTTTCTTACTCTTTGGGCGTCCTGACTAAATACAGTAAACGAGCTGAGTCAGCTGTACCTTTATTCTCCCTCCACTTAATAACTAACTTCTATCACTGTATCTCTCTAGTGATCTAAAGACTATTAAGTAACACAAAATGAGACCTGCTCTGAAAGAAGAATTTGGACTTCTCGGGTTAAAACAAAAGAGAAATAAGCAAAGTGCTGGGTCTCAGAATCTCTCGCTAACCCATCTATCCATCCATCTGTCTAGGTAAGCAGAACCAGACAAGTGGCAGAGATTACTACTGAGTCCAGTTAAAAACTCAAGCTTTGAAGTTAACAGAATCCTAGCTTCATTGCCTACTAGCTTGTGTGATCTTGGGCCTCTCTAACTTCAGTTTCCTCATTAGTAAAAGGGGATAACAAGCACCTACCCCACAAATTTCTGGCAGGATTAAAGGAAGTAATATATGTATGTGGTTATTACCCTAAGGATCTAAGACATTGCTGAATTGTGGTTAGTTTATTTTTTGAGAAAGGAAAGAAGTACTTGCTTTAAAAATATTTTAATCTAAAATGTGAAGTCCTGACATATTTAATGGTTGTTATTTTGTGTTTCATCCTAATAATGCTGTATAAATATAAAGTTTTACTATATCAACTTTTTAAGATTCTAGAGAATGAAAGGCTTAACAAGTACATAAAAAAGCTAGAATCTCTGGAGAACACAGGTAAGCATCATTATGCTTTTAGGAGTAACATATTGGAATCGGCAAACAGACTTCTCTCACTAGCAGGCTATATCATTTTCTTTCCAATATCCAATTTTTTTTTTTTAGGAGAGCAAGGTACAGGCTTTTATTTAGAGATAAAGTGAAAGGACAGAGTTCCCGGCTTATGCCAGGAGGGGACAAGAGAGTCCCTTTCCTATTTCTTTTATAGGGTGCAAAACAGACAATGTAAGAATACTTAAAAATAGGCAATCTTAGTATATCCCAATTAGTTTCAGAGTGTTTTTTGTCACGGTAATATCATACACTATTGTGACTTTGCTGTTTCGCTATACAAATACAGATACAAAAGACCTAAATAACTTAGGAAAGTATTCAGCAAGTGTTCAGCAAAACTGTTAGCTGATGTATTGGTCTCAAATAACTATAAACATGGCGAAAATCTACTTGGTTCGTGAAATACCTTTAAGGTGGCTGCTATTTTGAAGAAAATCATACCACTGGTTTCCTTCTGTGTTAGGGGGAGACACAAGGTCGTCGTCTTCGTCTTTCAAGTACTAGACATACAATAAAAAGCTTAAGGTTATTGAAGAATTTAACATTATTCTAATGAATAAATTATTATGTTTCACTGCCAAGCCCTCTGAAACTGCACTGCTATTATTCCAAGTGAGGTGATCAACATTTGCTAAATGCCAAGCAACTAAATGAACTGCAAGCCACTAAAAGATTACAACACTACTGATGTAGAGACCATAAATTGAGTTTAAATTTTGTGTTCTATTTTCCATGAAGCATATTTCAATCTTATATATACGTTATAAATTAATTTTAAAAGTATCAACTGTCAATCTACTCTAAGACAGTAGTTTCAAAGTATGATCCACTGGCCCCAGGGAGCCCCCAGAATGCATGCCTTTTGGGATCCAGGAGGTCCGTACTATTTTTATAATAATATCTAATGTTATTTACTCTTTCAACCGTATTGACACTTGTGCTAATGGGCAAAAACACAGCAGGGGTAAACTGCGCTGCCAAGAGTCAAGGCAGTGGCCCCAAACCATACTAGTGGTCCCTGTATTCTCTTTGCCATAAGTTGATAGTTTCACTTATACTAATGAAGCTACTAAAACTATTAACTTTATTAAATCTCAACCCTTAAGTACAAATCTTATTCATTTCCTGTGTGACAGAACTAGGAAGTATACTTAATGCACTTTTGCTATATAGCAAAGTATGATGGTCATCATGAGGAAATGCATTTATGAATTGTTTCAGTTTTGAGTTAAATCAAGCACTTTTTTGTTGTTAATGGAATTCTATTTTTACTTGAAAGAATGACTAGCAAACTATGATCATTCATACTTGGATATTTGGCAGATACGTTCTTGAGAATAAATCAAGTAAGCCTGTCACTTGACGCAAAACTGATGGTATTTGCTGCCAATGATAAAATTTAAGCATTCCAGCAAAAATTAAAACTTTGGGAAACTGTATCTTCTACTGTGTGCTTGACAGCTTCACAGTACTTAAAAGATTTTCTCATGCGACTGATGATGATATTCATGAAATCTGACTTTTGGATACTGTATGAAGAAAAGTGTCAAATGGGATACACTTGGAAGATCTACATAACTCAATGAACCAGTATTTTCCACATGACCAACACATGATATTACTAAGTTACGCATGCATGAAAGACCCATTCAAAGTATAAGACAGATGAAAGGCTTTAATGTATCAGAACGTGAAAAGTTCAGTGATGCAATTTTAGATTCCACATTGGAACTAACCTTTAAGATACTATCACTTGTCAAGACTTGGTGTAACATCAAAGAATATCCAGAATTACCTGAAAAAGCTATTATAATACTTCACCCTTTCCAGCTACACATCAGTGTAAGGCCCAATTTTCTTTATATATATTAACCAAAACAACATATCACAACAGATTGAATGAAGAAGCAGATATGTCCATCTTCTATTAAGCCAGATACCAAACAGATTTACAAAACTATGAACAATGCCACTCTTCACTAAATTTTTTGTTACATATTTTTTGTTTTATTAGTTATTTTTCATTAAAAACATTTATATTAACATGTAATGAATGGTAAGTAGGTTTATTATTTTGAAATAATTTTTAAATAATTCTGGTTAATTTCTAATACCTAATATCTAGCATTGATGGATACAACCCACATAAACAAAAACTCTTGGGAGTCTTTAATAATTATTAAGAATTTAAATGGTTTGGAGACCAAAAGTTTAAGAACTGCTACTCCTTGGTTATTTTACTAAGAGCAGGCTGCTGTAAGTTCACATTTTATTACATAATTTCCATAAACTCTGAATAACAAAGATTAACACTGTCAAAGTTTTAACATAAGTTTTTAAAAATTTTTTAGAAAGTAATAACCAGTTTCAATCCGAAGCCCATACCTGACCAACTTTTTCAACGTTAAAATATTTTCCTTTTCGATTATAAAGGTCTGGAGCCTGGAAAGAATAAGCATAGTTTAATCTTAAATAAATTCACAAAAGAAAAAAAATCTTAAATTTAAACTAAAAACTTTTTTTAAGAGAGCTATTAGTGGCAGTTTTTTCTTTTATGGATTGTAAGATAAACATACAAACAAAAATTCAATTTATAGGCTTTAGGTTTAATAAATAAGTAATGCCACTAATTAGTTCAATAGTTTAAAGAGCATAAGGCTAGGGATGTCAATGAAACTGAATTAAATTTGATTACTGTTCATCATTACTCAGGTTTAAGTATTTTCAAAAAACAGCATTATAGAAATACCAACTTCCTACCTCATTGAAATGTTCAGTAAGAAATTCAGCAACAAATGTGATATCTTTTTGAGTCATCTATCAAAACCAAAAAGGAGCCAAAAGAAAACAAATCAAGATAAAAGAAAGTTTCCCAATAAAAGAAATATTATGTAATAATAAAGGTGACATTTTTACTATCTACTTAAAGCCATGGGACAAAGAGGTAAAGTTCCTTCAAAGATGTATTAATAGAAATCCAAAAGATAATGCAACTGTGAAAATATGAAATCCTGGGGCTCTGAGAAGCATATAATTAAACATTTTAAACCCATTTTCCAATCACCTAACCCAATAGCCACAGAACTCTATATGGTAATAAGGCTGTTTATTATTATAACCCTTGTGCTAAGACTCTGTGTGGAGAGTCCCTCCTTTAGGAGAGGGGACAGTAAGCCTAAATAAGTAACCTCAACCTGAGTTAAGGGCTGCAACTTAACAAGTGTTGCTTACTACAAGGTTTCTTGAAATGACCCTGCCTTAACCCCAACCGATTTTTTTTAGCCCTCAAAAAATTACACATTGAGGTCCCTCCCACCAAATGACATCCTTTATTTCCCCAAATAGAGGTTAAGTATGATGTCAGAGAAACAGCTAACTTGAACTTCCCTGGTTTGCAGGGCCAGTCACCTAGAGTAAAAGTTCTACTTTGTTTAAGAGCTGCAGAGTGGCAATCTCTTGCTCATCCCATTTCTGAGGCTTATTTTTGCTGGCCCAAATTACCACTCTGAGTCAGGGTTTAGGCAGGGGTGAGGATGACAGCCACTGGCATCAAGTGGGAATTCTGCCCTATTATTACTGGAAGGAAATCCCATTTCCACTTGTCACAATCCTTAGACAGGAAGAAACTGTCGCTTACCATAGTAGGTACTAAAATCTAAAGTACTTGATTTCCAAGGAAAATAAAAATGCATGTATGATTTAAGGTAGTTAATAAAGTAAGGCATGCAAGCACTCTACGTTACATAGATTATAAAATCTTACACAACCTGAGTATTATAAAGTTAGATAACCATAACATTCTGTGAGATGAAAAAATTCCTTAAATTAAAAAGGCTAAGATATATCTAGTCTACAGCCTGACATCCTATAAACTAATAGCTCTTTAAAAAAGAGTACCAGTATGACTGCAAAGCTGAGCTCAACTAGGGTGATGTTTACACCTTAGGAAAATGTACTGCTATTTGCTACCTTATTCAGCTCCGGAAGCACGTGGTCTTCTGTCATTCTCAACATTGCTGGAAATACAAATTTAAAAACTATCTTTAAAGGAAAGCTACAAATGTAATTTTATTATAGATACATTTCAAAGACTAAGTGTGTTTCACTGGACTCAATCTTCAATTTTCAACAGCTTTTCACAAAGGAAAATATATTTGCCCTCTAAAAACTGAAGGGTGAAGAACTTAAATTTGGTTTACATTTTTAGGTTCAAAATGGCTGGTCTAACCATCTTCAACTATCATTTTTCATTTTCTCCTTCTTCTCAACCCACTGCCACTCCAGACATACAAATCTAACTGCTACCTATGCTAAGACTATGTGTGCAGGGATTCCTCCTGACCTAGTGGTGTTTCTTCTCTTAAAATATGGAAGCAATTCTTTCTCCAAAAATCTTAGAATACCGAA
This sequence comes from Smutsia gigantea, assembly GCA_032199065.1. Lineage (NCBI taxonomy): Eukaryota > Metazoa > Chordata > Mammalia > Pholidota > Manidae > Smutsia > Smutsia gigantea. The sequence goes on from JAVSCE010007141.1 coordinate 29,500, forward strand.
CAAATGGGTTTCTTTCCCTTGGGCTTTTTGTTACATGAAGATACTTGCATTGATGATTTATGAGTGTATATATACCCTTATGTACATGTGTATTTATATGCTTTATTTAATGTGATCCTTGGTTGACTCATTCTGTCCTTTTATAGTTGTCCTCATCAATACTGAGCTTTCTGTGTTATGTCCCCCAAGTCAAGAAGTATTCTGCATGTGCTTTTGCCAGCTGACTATGCTTCTTAATTGTGTTTGGTCAGGAATAAGCATGTTGGAATGCTTCTGCAAATACAGACTATTTTAGAAGCTGTTTTTAATTAACATGAACTCCTAAATTATCTGTAAAACAAGCCATAATCTAGTTCCACTCATTCATGCATTCATCCAACTAAAAATTACTTCTGAAGCATACTATAGGTGCAAAGAATATAGCAGCATAAAAGAAGCCCCTGCCTTCATGTATGTTATAATTTACAAAAGCACAAACCAAGGTTGCACAATAAACTAGTGGCAGAGACAGGATTGTAATTAGGTATTCAGTTCTCCCATACAATGTGCTTCCTAAATGCCCTGCTCTAATAAGGACTAAGTAGTAAATCATTTCTTTTCTAGATTGGCTTATTATAGTTAGGGTGTGCAATAAGAATATAAACTGCCCAAACTACTCCTATAATCGTAAGTAAAACCAAACTATGTCTTCAGGAAAAGAAAATTATTTCTAAGGTCTCATTCACTTTTAATATTCTAATTTGTTCTAATTAACAACTCTGATATGAAACAGGCTGGCATGATAAACACTCTGGCTGCACATTCTGGCTAGTGTTCGTACAGTACTAAGAAAAATCTAAGAATTTTAAATGTCAACATCTACAGATCATATTCATTTTTTAAAAATCAAAAGCAATTATATTAGTCTGACAAATATGAAGCGTGTTTTAAGATATCAGAATTGAAAATTCATACATTTATTTAAAGGATGTTAGCACATCTCAGGTAATTTACCTTCTATTTTACTCCTGAAAAATTTAACAAACATGAGATAAACTCCATCTAATGGAATTTTACCCATTTTGCGTATGTTGGAGGGAAATAAATGCTGGATTATTTCACAGATATTAAGAGAGGTCACAAAAAGAGCAGTACAAATGGACCTAAATAAAATATCCATACACTGTAGAGTATTAAAACATTTAATATCAAGTCAAATAAATACTGGTTAGTTACCTACAAATGCAAAAATACTGTGGCGATGCAAAGAAAGGCCACAAATGGTCTGCAATGCATTTAGCTAGGCCATCCCTGTCCAACTAAGTGGTAATGGAGATTTTCTAGTTCTGTGCTGCCCAGCATATGTGCCTACTGAGCACTTCAAATGTGGCTAGCATGTAAGAAACCGAATATGTATTTCAACTAACTTACATAGCCCCATGTGGCTAGTGGCTACCCTAATGGGTGGCACCGATCTGGAAGCACACCAAAGTACAAAACAGGAAGTAAACTACTCAAGGGCAAAGGCTGTACCTTATTTTTTTCTCCCTTTTATGTTTTAATCTAACACCTAACAGTGCCTACTACATAGCAAGGACTTGAAAATGTTATTTTAACCTAAGGAGATATACAGGTAAAAAGGGGTTAATTGTCATGAGTGATAGAGACAATGTTATCACTTACATCTATGGATAGGTAGGGATGGGTGGATTTACAGAAGAAATAGGACTGTCTGTGTGTTGAAAACTGCTGAAACTGGGTGAAAGATAAAGGAGTTCATTTATACTATTCTTCCTACTTTTACCATTATTTGAATTTTACTGCAGTAACTGAAATTTTCTAAATTGATATGCCCACAATTTAAAACAAGTGTTAAAACAAGAATGCTTCATTTAATTAACTTACCCACATATAGCCACCGAAAAAATGCTTTGAAGTTTTTCATACTACTATCTATAACTCTAAAATGATAAAAATAAAAGAAGTCAGAAATGAAATTGTTAAACTGGGTTCATGTATCCCACTCAATTGCTGGGGAGTATAATAATCTTTTCTGTTCTATTTTATCCTATCTGGATGACATTCAAGCCTTTAGAACAGATTTTACAAATCACACACACACCTAAAAATAAAATTTCACAGGAGCAAATCCTGCTTCTTTTAAAAATAAAGCAAAGAACTCAGATTCTAACTGGTTATAACAGCCTTGCCACAAACTGTGTAGTAGTCTTTCTTAGCACTCAGTAAAGTATGAAATCATTTTCCAACTTTGCAAATAAAAGAAATCAGAAAAAACAGTCATCAGCATTACTCTCAGTTAAAGAGGAAGTACTCACTGGTCAAAAAGAACAAAAAACATCAACCCCAACAGAAAATCATTATTATAAATTTGTACTGTCACTACCTGATATCAATGGACATTATTTTTGGAAGTTGGTTTTTGATCCTTACAATAACCAAAATCTTGAAAATTGAATTTCCTTGAGCTTTACACAAATGTATCACCCAAATTAAGCATTATAAGTGGAGTTACCTTCATTCTGATGAAACTGTTTCTGAATACAAAGATGAGCATTATTATTTTTTTAATCTCTTTAAGTTCACATCTGTAAGATAATTACTCTAAGCAAGTAAATACCTGCACTTTTCATTCCTAAATCTCAAAGCCCCTTCCAAACGTAACACTTCATAGTATTACTAGAGAGGTAGGGGTCAGTATCATTAACCTTTCTGTACAAAATAAAACACCTGACATAAAAGACTGTGACATTTCTTATGTAACCAAGAAATATGATCAAACTCTCTCACAGCAAAAATTAAAAAAGGAAAAAAAAGGCTCTTTTCTGTCTTTCCCAATCAATACCCTTGTCCCCACCTCAATCACTGACCTGTTACAGGCTAACATCAAATTTTCACTCTACCTATAACCTAAAATATCCTAATTGATATGCTAAAATAACAATGCTATATTCTACTTATCTCTAAGGATGAAGAAGTTAAATAAACTACCTTTCATTCATATTGCAAAGTGATCACAGAAATATTTAATATTTCACATTTACTCTCAGCAAATATGATGAACTAAAAAATAATTGCATTATTTTTCCTCTTATTTTGTCATATTTCCTCTTATTTTGTCTTCTGAGCTCAAGTATCTATAACCTCTACCTTCCAAGATCCCATTAAAGTGATAGTGGACTGGTGTGGAGGGGTGTGTGTATGTGTTATGAACGCACAAAAGCAAAGAGGACAGTAGAAAAGAAATTAAGTTCAGAAATGTCAAAAAGCTGATGGAGGACTGGAGACTAATAAAGCTCAACAGAGGCGGAAAAGGCAGACAGTGCGCAGAGAGGCAACCAGCAAGGGGCTGTCTGCCCTGCAGCTTCCCAAGTGTACGGTGACCTTCGAAATGTCAGGTTCAAAAGAAGGCATTAGGATGACGCATGGCGCTGGACACAGGAGGAGAAATTGAAATACAGTGTGGTCAATTGTTCTTTCCCCAAAACACGAATGCCTAGGGTTTGCCTCCTAGACAAAAACAGCAGGGTTCTTCAAAGAAACAGTACCAAGTGGGAAGACTGAGGCAGCTGCATGTGGGCACCAGCGGCCCACAGTGAAGCTCCGCACAGTCCCACCCGTACCGGCTCTCTGCTGTCCCAGTGCACGGGGAGCCCAAGCAACTTTCAATTGCCTCACGAATAAATACGAGTAAACAACAGAGCATCAGATATTTGAAGAAAGCTTGCAACAACAGACCAAGACAAAGAGAAATGTGACCCAGGAAGAGGAGATAATCCAGGGAAGACTAGAGACATTAAAAAATCTAATTAATGTCCTCAGAAAGATCTGAGAAGATGTCTTTAACGCAGCTTTGAAAAATGATTCAAGAAACAAGAAAACACTTTTGGAAATTGAGAGACAGGACTGCCAATGTAAAATATTCAATGGTTCAGGTCAACGATCTTGTCTTCCATTCAAAGTTCACAGCCTAGACCTGTCATTACCAACATGCACCCTCTAAACCTCAATTTCAAGCATCCCACTCACCAACAACCACCTCCAGTACCCCAAAACTCATCCCACCAAGACTACCACCTACTGGTTCTACCACCTTCCACTGATTCTGTACCCATCCATGTCCCCACTTCTCTCCTAAACCATTCAGATTTGTGGTTCATTTTAATTAGACCCTTGCTTCAATTCCCATGCCCCATTTTTGCTTCCTTTTATTCACCTAGCCTAGTAAAGCTAACTGCTCGCCTACTCTATGCCCCAGCACAGTCAGCTGACCCTGACTGTCCTGTTTCACACTCTCCTTAACGCTACCTAGCAGCCCTTGGCACCACCAGCAATCCTCCTGTTATCTCTCCTCCTGGACCGGACAACTGGTTCACAGCTCTTCCTTTATTCTCTCCATCCTTATTTCCAGCTGACAACAGAACATTTCCTATTTCATTACGATAATAAAAATAATTAGCAGTGAGTGTCCCCCAAACCCATAGGCTCATATACCAGCATCTGTGACCCTTTTCTTAGCCTTGTCATCTCTGACTATGGGTGAAGTTTTTCCAGCCCCTTCCCCGATGCACTAGACCCCATCCCTCTCATTACTCTTCCTCTAGCAATCCTCCCCTCCCTTTGCCATCAACGGTTTCCCTTCTAGAAGAATATCCTCATCACATATAAACATCCCAGCATATAAAGACAGAAAAATCTAACTCTTTTTCCAACTACTGGCCATTTGTTTGTTTCCTACTGGCTAAGTGTTTCCAACTAGTGGCCATTCTCTTTATGGCAAAACTCAAGAGCCTACTTTGCTGTTTTCTTTGTATCTGCTCTCATTATGTATCATACCAGCTCCTGTGACTCCACCAAAGTGGCTCTTATCAAGGTCACCAATACCTTTTCTAATAATATTTTGCTTATCTGTTCTATTCTTGGTCTCCATCTTACTTGACTTAGCATTTCACAACCCATCCTTCATTGCTTCTTGCAGCACTTTCTTTGATCAGCCTACAGGACACCCACTCCCCTGGTCTTTCTGCCTCTCCAGTTTCCTTTGCTAGCTCCCATCAACCCCATTTCTAACTGTTGAAATGTCCATTGCTCAGTCTTCTGATCTCCTCTTTTCTCTAAGCATATTCACTACTCACCTGGTTTCATGGTTTAGAATAACACCAGTGTGTGAGGGCTCCCAAATTTACATTTCTAACATGGACCCTTCCCTTGAATGTATAATCAATGATGTTCTGGACAGCTCCACCACTGTAGCTAACAGACATTTCAAATTTAACATGCCTAACACACTGATCAGGTCATCAAAATTAACATCACCAAGGAAGAATAGACAGACATTGTTTCCCTCTGGATGGGACACCTTGAGAAAGACACTCAACCAATTATGTAGTACTCTAGCCAGGGATGCATATAACCTGAATCTGATCATGAAAAGTATCAGATAAAGCCCAACTGAGTAACATGAAATACACACATATACTTATATTTTCTCCCCCAACTCTCCCCATTTCATTAAATGTCAGTTCTACTCTTCTAGATGCTCAGAACCTAAACTATCCCTGGCTCCTTTATTTTACCACCCATATACAAACATTCAGCAAATCTAATTTCTACTTTCAAAATATATCCACTCTGACCGCTTCAGATTCTGACCACCATTTCTCTCTTGGCTTCTGTCCTTGCTCTCCTATAATCTATTCTCAACACTAAGTAAATAACAAGATCTTTTAAAACTTGTTATATCCTGTCAGTCCACTGCTCATACTCTTACCTAAGAGTTTCTTATTATGCAGAGTAAAAGCCAAAGTACTTACAACTACAACAGGCTGCATACAAGCTGGCCCATCCTCCATGACCTCTCTCAATTCACCCCCTACCTCCCACATCAATTTACGTTAGCTAAAGTGGCTCTTTGAGGTCCCACAAATATACCAGGCACGCACCAAACTCAAGGCCTTTTTGCCCCAAATATCAGTGGGGCTCATTCCCTCTCATCTCTCTCCAACACTGCCTTACCAGTGTAGCCTTCCCTGACCACCTATATAAAATTGCACCCTCTACCCCCAGCACATCTTAGGTCCTCCTTCCCTGCTTGGTTTTTCTCACCACTACTTATAACTATACGACTTGCTATATATTTTAATTAGTTCTTTATTGTCTGTCTCACCACATTAGAATGTAAGGTCCATGAAGGCAAGATTTTTCATTGGTTTCATTTACTGCTATTTTCTCAGAATCTAGAATAGTGTTTAAAACATAGTTAAATGCTCAATAAATGTGTATGAAGAATGTTAATGTTGGATAATTGAATCAAAAATATTTCTCAGCAAACAGAAAAGACAAAGACATGAAAAATAAGGAACACAGAGATCAATCCAAAGTCTAATATATGACCAACTAAATTTCTAGAACAAAAATCTACTAATAAAAAGAGACAGAGAGAAAAAAGGAAATCATCAAAATAATAATGGAGTTCAGGTTAAAATGGCATTTATTATTATCAGTACAATGAATGAAAAGGCCCTCACCTAAAAACACTACTGTGAAATTTCAACATACCAAGGATGAAGATTAAAGCTTTCAGAGATAAGAAAAAAAATAAGCCTAAAAAGGAATGAGAATCAGAAGCACTAAACCTTCCATTAGCAACAAAAAGGCCTCTCTGACCCAGTGACAGCTGAGCTGAGAGCTGAAGAGTGCAAGTGAAGAACAGGATGGGAGAGTTCCAGGAGGCAGGCAGGATGTACAAAAGCCTGTAGGAGAAAAAACATCAAGTTTGAGAAGGCCACCAGTGTGGACAAAGCAGAGGGCAGGTGTGCTAGAGGCCACTCAAAGGTCTTGGTCCTATGAGAAAATGATTTTCCCTTCAGAATCCTGTATCTAGTCAAAAGCATCAACTGAATGTGAAGGTAGTAAAAAAGACACAAAAGGACTCATAAAGTTTACCCTGTGTATCTGCTTTCTGAGTAAGTAACTACAGGATGTTTTCCAGCAAAATGATTAAATAAACCAAGAAACAGAGGACACCCTGGAGTCTGGATCTAACCCAATGCCTGTGTGGTGGCTAGCAGGAGAGCTGGCATGACGTCCAGCCTGGTGCAGCGGGAGGGCAGGCTAGAGGAGGAGGCATCAGAGACAGAGGGGAGGCCAGCGGTATGGTATGACCCTCGACACAGGGAAAGAACCTAAGGATGTGACAAAGACAGGCACTGCAGGAAAAATAGAAAGCAAATAAAGTCTAGGAGGAAAAAAAAAAAAGAAACATAGGGAAGAATCATTTCTAAAAATTAATAAAAGAAATGCAGTGAAGTCATACAATTTAGAAATATGGAAATAACCTACAGAACAGCTGAAAACAGAAACAGTTAAAACAGTTGAAAGGATTCCCTCTGAGAGAGGACCTAGGGTGAGGATGGGTGGACATGGAAATACTGCTTTAATTTATGAAACTGCTGTGCTATTGGCTTGTTTTAATCATGAAAGAAATAGTTTTGATAAAAACTTAAAACTCATTTTAAGAAAAACAGCAATTTTGTAGGTTCTTATTTATAAGTAAAAAGTGAAATAATCTCAGGTCAGTGATTTCAGGTATCCCCAGTACTTACTGAAGAAGTTCATTAGCCTTGAGTATGAAAGAACCCACAGCAGTAATAGCACCTGAAGGGAAATAAATAAATAAATATCACTCATCAAATAAGTAAAGTGTGTTTAATGTATTCTATTGGAAAATTAAGTTACTACCTTCAATTCCTGCTGCATCTAGTCCAAGAGGTTCATATTTTTGCTTCCATGAAGCCATTCCTTTCAGTTCACTCAAATGGTATAACAAAGACTCTGAGCCACTATCAAAATGGAGCAGAAATAAAGTAGTATCATTACCATCATTGAAGTGGTAGGCAGCTACTTCCTTGCCCAAACATTTCTAAATTTTCAGAAATAAATACTGAAAGTAACTTTAATTTTCTTTCTATGAGAAATAATTACTTCTCAAAATTATCTCTAGAAACTGTAGCAGAATCTTTGGTCTTCAAGACTACTGAGATGAATGTATAAACAAAAATTAAATTTCAGTAGATCAAATTATATTCCACACTTAGTCCTGGCACTTTCACCATAATGACGTGGTCATCTTGTTTTCCCCACAGCTATGTATTTAACATTCATCAAATTTTTTTTTCAATTTATTCAATTTTATTATGGAAGCTACTTTAAGTTTTATTTTATTTTTTTCTTTATAGTTTATTTTGGTATCATTAATCTACAATTACATGTGCAATATTATGGTGATTAAACTACCCCCTTCATCAGGTCTCCCCCACCAACCCCATTACAGTCACTGTCCATCAGCGTAGTGAGATGCTATAGAATCACTACTTGTCTTCTCTGAGTCGTACAGCCCTCCCCATGCCCCCCCCCCAACACTATATCTGCTAATCGTAATGTCACTTTTTCCCCTTGTCCCTCCCTTCCCACCCATCCTCCCCAGTCCCTTTCCCTTTGGTAACTATTAGTCCATTCTTGGGTTCTGTGAGTCTGCTGCTGTTTTGTTCCTTCAGTTTTTCTTTGTTCTTATACTCCACATATGAGTGAAATCATTTGGTATTTGTCTTTTTCAGCTTGGCTTATTTCACTGAGCATAATACTCTCTAGCTCCATCCATGTTGTTGCAAATGGTAGGATTTGTTTTCTTCTTATGGCTCAATGATATTCCATTGCATATATGTACCACATCTTCTTTATCCATTCATCTACTGATGGACACTTAGGTTGCTTCCATTTCTTGGCTATTGTAAATAGTGCTGCAATAAACATAGGGGTGCATATGTCTTTTTCAAACTGGGCTGCTGCATTCTTAGGTTAAATTCCTAGGAGTGGAACTCCTGGGTCAAATGGTATTTCTATTTTGAGTTTTTTGAGGAACCTCCATACTGCTTTCCACAATGGTTGAACTAATTTGCATTCCCACCAGCAGCATAGGAGGGTTCCCTTTTCTCCACATCCTTGCCAACATTTGTTGTTGTTTGTGTTTTGGATGTTGGCCATCCTCACTGGTGTGAGGTGATATCTCATTGTGGTTTTAATCAACATTCATCAAATATTTATTAAGCTCCAACTTTAGGTTAGGCACTGTGTTAGATCCTGGGGACATAATGGTGAAGAAATGAAAGGGTCCTGTGGCACTGACAATCTGATGGGGGAAAGAGTCATAACCACACAGTGAGACAGTATATCATTCCCACTACCACCAATGCCTTGAAGGAAATACACAGGGTACAGGCAAAACAAAAGAACCTGATCTAATCTAGGGAGTTGGGGAAGGCCTCTCTAAGGGATATTTGAGCTGAGAGCTGAAGAGTGCAAGAACAGGATAGGAGAGTTCCAGAAGGCAAGTAGGATGTACAAAAACCCTGGGTAGGAGAAAAAACATCAAGTTTGAGAAGGTCACCAGTGTGGACAAAGCAGAGGGGCAGGTGTGCTAAAAGCCATGCATAGGTCTTGGTCCTAACAACAATGGGAAGGTACTGAAGTTCTTAAGTAAGAGTACATGATCAGAGCCACTGTGGAGAATATATCTAAGGGCATAGTGAGGACAGGAGGTGACCAGACCCAAGGGTACTGCAGTGACCAAGGGAGAGGTGATGTAGTAAAGGCAAGGAGACTCAGCAAAAAGGGATTTACCAAAACTTAGGTCAAACACTGAGTATCTACCTGCAAACTGCTTCCCTGAGGTAGCTGTGGAGAAAAACATTGTATAAAAATACAATGAGACTAGAAGATCTGGGACACTTAGTTACTTTGGGCCAGACATATGACACTCTTATCAATTTCTTCTTGTATAAAATGAGGAAAATCATAACCAACACCTTGCCCAGGTGTTAAATGCAAAAATGTGTACCATGATTTGTAAACTAAAATATGATATACAGACATACTTAATTTCACTGCTCAAAAAAGGATATATGCCCAATTCACAATGTGCCTAATGGTTGTTTAGGCGAGAAAAAAGCCCAGACAGGACCTATCCTGTTGAAAAGATGTTGAAATTAACCATTATTGATTTAAAGCAGAATTTCATAAAGTGGAATTAACCACTATCAGTTCCCTAAATCTTGGTTATTCCACGATTCCTCTCAAATGCCGATGCAACAGCTTTAGCTAGAAAAGGCTCAAAAGAAGAATGTCAGATGATGAAGAGAAGGTTGCAGAAAGAAGATCAATGTCAAGTAGACGCGATACCAAAAAATTCTACATCACCTTCATACCTTTGTAAGTGGCTTATAACCAATTTTTGTATGCTGGAATATGATGACTCTATAGATTGGCCAAGCTTTTTTAAGCCCTAATTAAGAGAAGAAAATATATTTAACATACAAACAAGATACTATATGCCATTCTAAAAAAAATTAAGATATTGCCAATTAAAGACAAAGATACTTTAACTGCACCTTTACTGTTAACTGGTTCATTAAGAGGGTCTGAAGTTCAGCGCTACAATAAAAAGGAAAGTATTTTCAGTCTTCTTTACTCGAATCTGAATTTATCACTTAAAAATTTTAAATTTCAAAGTACAAACAAAATTTTTAAACATAATAAATAAAAAGAAATAGCCCAACAAAAATGAAGGCAGAAAACAGGAAATAATACAATCCAGAATCAGACTGAAGTATATATGAGAATGTACTGAATGCCAAAATGGCTTTTCAAATCAGTAAGGAGAAGGTGTAATACTCAGTAAATTATACTGGGCAATTATCTAAACATTTAGAAAGAAAGGACTTTGTCTTCCACAGCATATAAACAAATAAATCACATCTGGAACATGTAAATGGAAGAAAACATAATCCACAAAAAAACTCTAGACAAAAATATAGATCAATATTTGAATACTCTTAAGATGGGAAAGCTCTTTTTATGAATAACACTAAAACAGATACAATTTTAAAAAAGATTGATTTGGCTCTATTTATAATGAAAAATTTTTGCATACATTTAAAAAATACATATATAATACATAAATATTTTACACACCTAAAATGATCACATTTACATTTGAAAAGTGCATAGTAAAGCCTAGAAAGATATGTACTATTTTTTTGTTCTTATGCCTAAGATTTTTCTATTTTTTTACAATGAATATGAATTACTTTTGAAATAAAGAATTACTTTAAAAAAAGAAAGAAAAGCTAAAGTACCTACTATGAATGTATTACCTCGCTTTTCCCCACAACAGCAAGTGCATGAATTCATCTTGCACTGACGTGGTTGTGTTCTTTTCCTAAACAAAACAGATAAAATTATGGTATGTATTTTTAAAATTATAATCATATTTATTCAAGATTACAGGAGCATGACTCCATTTTTCTTCCTTAACCTTCCTTAAAATGCATATTTAAATTGATTATCTGAGTATCTGTTACTAGAAAACAGCCAGCCAGCTCTTCCTGTCTTTATCCCCCAAGGCCCACCTGCTCCATTTACAATCCTATCTCCACCTAAGTTGTACCAATGGGAAGAGCCCTTTTTCTGTGAGAAATGGTTTTAGGTTAGATAAAGCTATTTTAAAGAAATCATGATCTTAGCCTTTTAGAAATTAGACCAGTTTCCTCATGTACCTCATAAGTAAATAAGGACATCATGAATTCTTTAACTCCTTCTATGGGAAACTTCAGTTACATTACCTGCACAAACTTGGTGAGGCGAGAATCCATCTGCATTAGTATTTCTTCCCATGCTTCACACATACATGTTAGTGATAAATTTATATACTGTTAACAAGAAAAAAATTGTAAATCAATATGCTAACTAAATAATATATGCTTCTCACTGTTAATGGTCTCAAAGAAATCCAGAATTTACTTTATATTACTTTTAACTCAGCTAAGCTTAAGAAAGAAAAGATTGTAACTAACACCTGATAATCACTTAACTATCAATCATTCTTAAATTATGTTTTTCAACTGCGAAAACAGGTATCGTCTAGTTTTTTACATACAAGATATATTTTATGTACACTGTTAAAATGCTGGTTTGGTCAGCTGTTCAATTTTCAGACAGGATCCTTAAGACATTAATCTCCAGAAATTTTTGATATCAAGTAAATCAGTGACTGTGACAAAATGAAAAAAAAAAAAGGCCATAGTTCTTTAGAGCTCCCCTAACCAGATGCAGAGTCAATTTCTCCAGTCCTTAAATCTGGGATAGTCTTGCAGTAACCAAGACAAAGCAGAAGTGTCACTGAGCACAAGGCCTCAAAAGGCTTTGCATGCTTCCACTTGTACTCTTGACAGCCTTGAGTCGCCACCACTTCACGAACAAGCCTGGGCCAGCCTGTTGGGAGACGAGGAATGTGGAGCCATCACAACTAAGGGATACTTGGCCAGGGGATCACTGGTGCATGGCCAAGCCCAGCTGGTATTAGCTGAACCTAGCCCAATCAACAGGACCTTCCAGCTGAACCCAGCCTAAATTGTCAATTGACTAAGACACCAACCTACAGAATCATGAGTTAATTTGGGGTGGTTCTATTTGCACAAAAGTTAACTGATATGATGTTTTCCATAATACTTTGCAAAAATAGCTTTCAAATTCAAAAATGTTATTTTTTTCACAGGAATAGTTTATAAGATTCAAACTATTTTTTTCTTTTCTTTTGGAGAAATAGAGATGGGTAGGGAGTAGATTTTTCAATTAAATTTTTTTCTTGCTTTAACAGACATTATAAGATTACCAGATACCTCTACCACAGTTAGCTTTACAAAATAAAAATTTCAAGTTTTTATTCACAGAACATTAGAAATTTATACTAAATATTCAGAAAATACAAGTTATAAATAAATACCTGTAAAAGAGCTGAAATATGAGTAAACTTTCTAGCCATCCGAGTTACTTCAGGTAAGAAAGAGTACAATAGGTTGGTTTCAAGCTGTAAAGTCAAAATAATAAAGTAAGTCACAATCAGACGCACTTACTTCTTTTAAAGATAAATCATCCCTCCCAGCAAAAAAAAAAAAAATCCCGTAATTCAGGAGAGTCAAGGTCTAGCTATGTATCAGAAAGACTACGTCATAATCCTGTTCTCTTTGAGCATGACAGTTTGGAGACTAGCAGAACCTACCACAGGATTTCCTAATCTGCCATGTTTAACTGTGCACAATTCAACCTAACCTAATTAGCAATCCCCTCTACATTGCTAGAACAAATTTAATAATCTATGTTGTAACACTATTATGAGGGATTTTAAAAAATGATGAAAAATATATGTAAAAATATTTAAAGGAATTATAGGCTACTGAAAGATACATGCTAAGTATTGATTACCATGGTATGTGAATTATATCTCAATAAAGCTATTAAAAAATACCTATAAAAACTTCAAAGAAATAGTGACTCATTTTATTACAGCACCAAATGCAATGCAATCTTGGAAATCATATTTTCACAGAACCTTGACAGAAAGAGCAAATATGAACAACTGTTCCAGTGAATCAGGAAATCAAGAGTTAGTTCTCTGGTGCTCTGAATACAACAACAAATATTGGAAGGCATCATACACATTGCATCTTGCATCTTTTTTGTTCTACTTTTGTTGGAGAGTTCATGCATACTTAGGCTAAGTGGCTGGGTCATTTGAGATGAAAATTTTGGGAAGATTTTCTTGACGGCAAGGCTACAGTCTTTACGCCACAGGAGCCCAGTCAGCCTCCACAATAATAAATAGGTTCTTCCCATCACTAAGTGATCATCTTCCACAAGAGGCAGTGTGTTGGTGAAGGCACCAACTCCGGAGCCAGACTGCCAGCATCGCTTTCTAATCTGTAATACTGAGCAGTTTCGCTGTGTGCCCATTTACCTCTACGAAAGGGGTAAAAATAGTACCTACCTATTAGGTTGCTGTGAGGATTCAAATGAGTGACCGAATCACCTAGTACTTGGCACATATTAAACTATGAATAAATATTAGCTTTACTGTTAGGGTCAGAGTCCTAAGAAAACCCTCTACACAAAGATGAACTGTTTGATGAACCAATTAATATGGTCATTAATGGACCACCAAAACAATGTTTTTATGAAAAATATTCAGGGCCATGGGAATAATAAGGTATTCACTATAATAAGATTCTGTATATAAGATTCAGAAGCCTCAAGTCAATTTTATTTATTAGTTTGGTTTTAATGACCATTTGAATCCAGTGTTATGGGTAATTAAAACCTATAAAAGCTATAAAAAACCTATAAAAAGCCCTATAAAATATACATTACTCTGCTGCTGTCAGGTTTCAATACTCACCTGAAAGTAAGACACTTCTGAAACACCACTGGCAGAAACTTCTGTGACCACTGATAATGACTTCAAATCACTTGATAAACATAATGCAAGACAAGTACCAATGATCTATAAAACAGTCAAATTCCCGAGTATATTTAGTATTATCACTAGATTGTATATGCTTACAATACAGGAAGTAAAAATTCAGAGCTTGGAAAAACAGAAAGATGTATGTTTCACCATGCATATCTAGCAGATGAAGATATGTGTCTGCCCAGTCTCAAGGCCACAAACACACACACACATAAATCCACACCCATCAATGGTCCCCAATCAAGTACTGGAGAGCCAACATACTCCACAGAGACTTACAATGTTTCCTTTTAGGGAATCGTAAGAATAAGATGAGATAGCAATGGAGAAGACAAGACTTAGAAACCATGAAGACTCAGTATGAAGCAAAAGATTGCTTCTGATGACTCCTGTCTTCTTTCAATGACAAACTGTAGCTCTTACCAACACAGGGTACAAAAACATCAACTCATAATCAAGTGTATCATATCACTTTTTTTGTTAAGAAAGAAAGAAAATAGCCTCTGAGCTTTATAGACTTAATATCACTATTAACTTATCTTAGCAAGAAAATTATCCTCGTAATATTTAAGAACAAGTAATTCCAACCAAAACTGAGAAAAAAAAACTAGCATTTTATTCTTTTTCCATAAATCAATTAGCTGCTATATCCTAGGAGAAACAACACAGAAAATTTCAAAGAAAAACTTACCCCTGTGACTCGAGCAATTTTGAACATTCCATAAGCATAAAGCTCAATAAATCCAGCGCTTCCTCCAAGGACAAGAATATTAAGCCTAATTAAAAATAATGCAACAAGCTGAGGACAACAGAGAAGATGGAATTCTTAAAGCAAGATATAAATTGTTCCTGCTCTCATATAATCTGCACGCCAAGGCTCCCCTGCAGGGAAACACTAAACAAATTCACCAATACTCAATATTCAATCATACCAGTCTTCTTGCTTTTTTGAAAAGGAAGAGCATAAATTTGCTCTAGCCTAAAGAACATCAGTTTACAGTAAAATAAGGACATTTAAACAATGATTGTCTTTACATGTTCTCATTAAAAAAACAATCCTTTTTCCAGCCAACACAAAGTGCCATCTGTTTTATCTTGGCTTTCATGCTAAATGTATTAAATTTAAATTTCAAGAACTCTAGTACTTCTATCTTCCTTTATATATTTCTAAAATAAACAAAGGCATATTATTATATTTTTAAACTTAATACAATTAAAGAGCATACACTAAAAACAAGCAGACATTTAATGTCTACATATTGTTCAGAGGTATTTCTCAGCAATGAAGTAACACGACAAAGGAACTGCCTGTGAAACTTTGATAACTGCCTCAAATATTAAATATCAACTTTAAGAAATGAGACTTCTTATTTAAGATTATCTTTAAGATTTACCTGACATCTCCCAGAAGCTTAATAATTTCATCAGAATTTTCTTCACTAAAATATAAAAATAAATTGGGTTATCTTTCAACTATATCTCTCAAATAATCAAAGGTTATCTTACTTGAAAACAAAAGAAGGTATATCTTACCTAAATATTTTTGAGGTGTTGCTATAACTAGAGAGAAACAGAGATTAGGGTAAGAAATACTCTTGATGTATTTTAAAAGGCAAGAGAAAATTGTCACAGTGTTAGAAGTCTGCAAGAAAAATTCCAGTGAAATTAAACTCTGACACTTACTTTTTTGGCAATGTAGGTAGTTTAGGTAAAAGAAGATTTGATTCATCCTCAGCATTATAAAAGGATGTTAGAACACTAAAAAGAAAAAAAAATAACAAGCATTATAAAAACACCAAAGAGACTATTTCTCTTTCCATTAAAAAAATATGAATTTTTAAAAATGTCCAGTTTTATACATTAGCCATTATCAAGTAAACAGATGCCACCCATATTTTACCATTGTAAAATAGTCATTATAACCATCACAAACAAGAAATAGAAAAGTAGGAAACTCTTCATTTACAAAGGGTTTTATTTCTGTAAAAAAAAATCACCTACCCATTTTATATTTAGAGGAACAAATATTAACAATTTTCTCAGCATATGAGATATGTATTTGGTACTAGGTACTAAGAATTTAAGATTTCTTAACTTTCATCTAAGCAAGAACTGACACTAAACATATGAATACCAGGAGTAATTTTAGAGAACACTGCAATTATTATATTACTTAATAATGGGTTCAATGGCTTACATACTTTTGTGTATTTGACAACCTAGAAGGTTATAGACAACACTGCATTTTGAAGTAGTCTCATTTATTCCCTTTTCTTTCTCAATTCCATCTACAAATAAAGCTGGAAATAAATGAGTGAAAAAATGAAAAGGTGGTGACTTGGCAAACATTTTTTCCCACATTAACACAAAGTTCATGTCCTGAAGAGTCCCTGGAATCTCCACATACCATTTCTAAACTCCTACTAGAATGTGTTAGGAATAACTGGACTTAGAAATGACATGGTATACTCTGCTCCTCTAACCCTCTATAAATTCACATGACCATTTGCAACCCTTGATTGATGATGGATTAATCACTCTGTTTTACCTATAGTGAATTTCAAACCCTAGGCTAGATCCTTGCTATTCATCTTTTACAGGCCTCCCTCAGGAAAGTTGTCAATTAATATTCAGAACTTAGAAATTTATTTTATATTAACTTAAAACTTAATTAGAAAGGAAAAGCTAATGCAAAGAAAATTATCACATTTCCCCCAAGAAACTTCTATTTTCCTTATTAGCTAAACCCACTGGTCTTTAAGCCATCTTTACAGCAAACCTGGTATATTACTCGACTACACAGCCTAAGGCAAAATTATTTTCATGAAGTAAGAAAACTACTGTGACCATGAAGACTGAAAGAACCTTTTCAGCATCACAACAGAATGCTTTATTTATCACTTTAGTATTCTCAAGAATATTAAAACACCAAAAAACAGCCCTAGTGACGTATGTGGTGAAAAGGAAAACAGAACCTTAATTTGCTAATCAGTTCTTTTAATTAATATCAATATTTAATTAATATTACTTGCAAGTATAAATGACTGACACAAACTACTAAAAATAACTAAAGAAAAAAGTAAAACCTTGGCCATTCAGGCATTATTGCTCCAATAAAGAAAACAGAAGGAAAAAAAACCTAATAAAGCATTAAAAATTTCATCTTAATAAAAAACAATTTCATCTTGATAAACTTAAAGCCAAAAGTTAAATGCCACGTAGACACACTTAGCACTCAGATACTCCTAAGTTTACATTTTAAAAATGAAAATTTCATGAACGTCCTATTGTGATTACTGGAGTTTTTCTTTTTATATTACTTTACCTGCTTTCTACAGTCACTTCCATCCAATGCATACAAGAAACGGGAGCCTCCACAGAAAACGAGTGCAAACTTTCAGGTTTTTCTACATCACATAAAACAATTTTCTTGGTATCAGCAAGAGCAAAGGCCAAAACTAAAACAAGAAGGAAATAGTCAGAATAAATGAGTGTAACATTCGAGAAAAATGGATATTTCACCTCTTGCCCAGTTTTACTATTTTAAGTACATTGTAACCACAGAAATTACTTAACCTAAAAATCCTTTCTTTAAATAATATGTAATTATGCTGTTACGTAAGCTTATTTTCAACTGCTCAAACTTTCATGAGGGGTCTACTTTCCATGTACTGTACTTAGTATCTTACACATCGAGCCTCTAGATTTAGAACCTTCTTGCCAAGCAGAAAATACAGAGCAGGTGTCAACTGATAATATCATATCACTAAGATATACTGGACCCATAAACATGCCTGAAAGGTAAGAAGTGATTCCATTGGCTTAGTTCTTGTAAGTTTTTTTATTCCTGTCTCTTATTTCTAACCCTTAATGGGAAACAAACCCACCAAATACTGATTAGTCTTCTTCCTTTCACTGGGGCTTAATTAGTATAGTTTCTCTACATAAGTGATTAACAATTTCCTAACATATCAAATTTAAGAATTTCTAAACAGAGGGCTATGAGTTTCACTGTATACCAATACACGTAACTTTGCTAGATATGAGGCAATTCAGGTCTCCTCTTCTTTCAAACAACTTAAAGCAATCTTGAAATAATCATTACCTAACAAAACCTTATTCTACTGTCCAAAATGACAAGACATATTTTTTAATGATAAAAATATCATCTATTTAAATACATTTTAACATACACTGACTTTCATGATTTATTTATGAGATCCTGGTGTTTTGAGATGAATAGTACAAGATCACAAGATGTTACTTACAAAGTCCTCTTGAGTAACAGAAATAGTTATCTCTAAAGTGATAGGTTTCCAGGCCATTTTAGATACTTATTTATATCTATCTAGAAAAAAGTTAAGCAAATGAGGAGTACATAGCATCCTACAAAAACAATTCAGCATTTTTTCCCTAAAGCACCAATGGTTCAGATGTACTTTAAGATGTATGATTTCCAGCACTTTACTGTAGTGTCTGTGTACAACAGCTCAAGTAACAACTATTATTGCAAAAACATGTGGAAAAGAGTTCAGTCCTCCCTAGTGTGCTAAAACTTACACACTACAACCTACAGGGCAGCAGGAGGAGAAAGACCATACAGACATAGAAGGAATGGAGCAGAGGTGACAGTCCTTTAGGTGAGGCAAACACATGTGCAGAGAATATTTATGAGCCCCACATGTGATGCTAAAACACATTTTTGGGAGAAAAGGACCATGATGGCACTGTGCTGACTAGTGAGTAGTAAATGATGCTTGGGCCACCAGTGCAGGACAAGAAAGCAGAAGGAACAAAACCAAAGTATTTTGTACAGTCCATCCAGTTTCATTTTGGAGTTATCTTTGCCAATCTGTCAGATTTCATTTTAGAGATATCTCTGCCAAGAAACAAGATGGAAGAATTCATCTTTCTGTGAAAACACTTCAAAGCATTCTAATAAACTAAGTTCCTAAACTGGTGTTTAGAATTCTAGTATAAGACCAATAAATTCTTTACAGAATGCTCTTTCTGAATAAAAACATATTTTTTATAATACTATCATTACGTTTGCCATCTGGTCTCCAAGCCAGACAGGTCACTTCTTTTCCTGTATTTTCGTTTGGTGGAAAACTCCAAACTCGATGAAAACTTGCAAGTCGATGAAGTAAAACCTAAGACAGAACAGATAAAAGAGCAGAAAATAAAATACCCATCTCCCAAAATACAATAAACCTAGATCTCTTCTTACAGTTTTTAAAAATCATCTTGATGATGGACGGTGACTGTAATGGGGTATGTGGTGGGGACTTGATAACGGGGGAATCTAGTAACCACAGGGTTGCTCATGCGACTCTATATTAATGATACCAAAATAAAAAAAAACCATCTTGAGTACAGTATTTAGCTGTCAGAAAAAATTAGAAAACAACAAGTGTCTAAATGAACTTAAGGTATTTTCAAAGAAATGGGTGTAAGAAGGTCTAATTTAACCCTATACCCTGTACATTTTCCTATCTTTTATGTCAACAGATTTATCTTTTAGAAAGGAAAAAGGCTGTCCAAGAAGATGACGAAAAAGAAATGACACAAATAGCTCTAGGAAGATAACTGCGGTACCGAGGAGTCCCTAGGAATCACCCACCCCCTAGACTCAATGCTCTTTTCATCTCTGCCATTCCTTACTTCTGAAACCCTTCCTCTGTTCCCTCAGGAATTCCTGGTCAGGGATCACCAAGATCCCCTACAACTTCATTCTCTTTTCTGAAATGTGCTTCTCACCAAAGGATAATGCTTCCTGGCATGATTCTCGGGTGGTGGCCTTTTTGCAAGCCACGCCCACTGTACCACTACTGGTGAGGAGATGAAGCATATTTCTTCCTTGATGCCATTTCTGGACGACTTGACTTCTCTTCTCCAAAAGCCTCTAACTTTGAATCATACGCAATCTGACCATACCACCCGCTATTCCTTTTAACAGCAGTCATTTAAAGACCCCTAGGCCATTCCCCTCATTCCTGGGAGATCTGTACTGCCTGGCACACTCATGCCTTCCAACTCTAGTCATCATCATTCTTGGTAGTTTCAAGGGCTACAACGCCTTGGCTTTTCAGGTCTCCACGGATTACATCTTCTACCTCACCTCAGTCACTCCCAGGGTCACACTCTTGACCTTTCAGTACCAAACAACAAGCGCTGCCATAATCTTAGTTTCGAATCTCCTACTTTCCTTCACCACCTTTATCTTTCCAGCTCATGCCTACTAATATCCGACTTCAGTTCTTCAAACTCACCAAGACGTACAATCACTGATTCTACCACCTATTAACTGTCCCTTACCCCACACATGCCCTCACTTCCCTACTTAATCAGGTTAGAATCCAAGATTCATCATTAGCATCACTCTTCTTGCATAAAACTTTAATTCCATAGCATCTCTCTTGCTTTGTCATGCTTGCAAAACAACCATGGTTAAACCCAACCATGCCTGCACCAGACAGCCAAACAGAACAGAAGACAGACAACCACACTTACCAGTTTCCTGCAAACTACAAGACCACTAAGCTCATACAGCATTTCATAACTGCAGCAATCCTATTCGGTTTCCCTAGTCTACCTGCCTGGCCAGCCTTTTCATCCCTCCCCTTTCTCCTCAACGTTCCAATATTTTCTTCACCATTCTCACTCCTAGACACTGCTCTTCCTTCTCCTTGGGAAAAGGGAAGCAACAAATGGCCACTATTACATCTGCCCCTTTTCTCCCTTCCCTCCTACTGCTGGGGCTGTGCCCCCTGCACTCCTCTCCGGAGCCATGAAAGAGTTCCAAAGCACCCTGGCAGAGGAGGATGACTATATTTCATGCAGGACTTGAGAAAGGAGACATCAGTGCCGTGATGATGAGGTCAGGGCAGTCAACACAGCGATGCAGCTCTGCAGGCTACTGTTTCCCTGGCTGCTAAGTTTTCCTTACCACCTAGCTTCCAAACTTGGCTGTGAAGGACATAACTCTCGCGTGGCCAAGTAACTATCAGGAAACCTGTCAAAAGGCCAGGGGAGGAAAGCTACACAGGTGGAGGTTTCCTTTCAAAATGGCTGCCAGGTAATAAGAACTGCGAGCAGAAAGTTGGGTACAACCAGGTTACACTTGAAGCACAAGTGCACATAATGTGCACTTGAAATACTAACTCACAACAATCTTGTACAACCCCATCAGGAATCGGGTGAAGCACCATTCCCTAGTTTAATTTAAGGGTATTTTTGATAGGAGGTGACTATCCAACCCATAATATGAAACTTGGACAACAGAACATGTATTCTTAAACATATCTGCCATGGCATCTACATGCATGCACATTTGCAGATGAAGTCTGATAATAACTCATCTTTCTTCTGCTACTAAACTAAGAAAACCCAGGGCAGGGTCTGCGTATCTACTACTATCTCTAGCTCACAAGTGACATATCATGGGCTTTAAAAAAGGCCATTCAACAAGTAAATGACTAAAAGAGACTTGGGGATGCAGCACTGTCTGCGTGTGACATAAAAAAACTTGTTCTCACCATAAAATACGGAAATGGGCATATAAATACACTTTCCTGTATATATGGTTCCTTGCACTTTCAATTAAACAGCCGGCCTGAATGGGAAAGGCGAGACAGACGGATGGCCTGCCGAGTCACCGAAGGGGAAACTGAGGCTGCGGCAGTCGGTGCGGCGCTCGCTGTCGGTCAGGCTCACTCACCTCGCCCGCCGTGTTGGCCAGAGCAATGAGATCCCGCTTGGGTGACCAGACCAGGAAAATGATCTCCTGCGGCAGCTGCTTCTCTCCCACCACCCGGAAGGACGGGAAGCAGGTCGGAAAACGCAACATGGGGGTGGCCCTGCAATGACACCCCAGTCGGAGGCTGGCAGCGGACCCCTGCGGCCGCCGCCTTAGGCCGCCGCCGTCCCCGGGGAGCTCGCACCGCAGCGGTACCTGCGAGACCCGCCCTCGGGAGCCAAGGCGGTCCTGCCCGCCTCCCTCCTCCCTCTGCCGCAGAGCGCAGAAATTCCGCGCCGCGCGCCGCCCGCCGCTGCCGCGCGCTCCGGGCACTTCCGGCGCCCGCGCTTCCTCGCGAGAGGCAGGGGGACGCGGGGCTGGGCCCGGGGGGCTGGGGGCGGCCGCGCCCCTGTGACCGCACGCCGATCTGTAGGTAAGGCGTGTTTTCACCTGTGTGCGCGTGCCCGCAGGCCTTCTCCGTTCTCCCGCAGATTCGCTGCTGTGGGTGAATGGCCGGACAGTTATAGTTCTAGGCGTGAGGCCTCAGAGACGAAGGGGAGAAGAAAAAGAACGCAAATTTTAGGTCCTGATTATCCGGAGCATCCTTTGACAGTCCCTAAACATCTAAACAGTTCTCAATCCTGGTTGCTCAGAGATTTTTTAACGCCCGCTATCCAGACAGCACCCCAGACGAATTAAAAGAGAATTAATACGGGGTGAAACCCAGTATTTATTAAAACTCTTTAAGGTGATTGCAGTTTGCAGCCAAAATGTGAGGGTCCTGCTTTAAAACTTGACACACGCAAATATGACTCTCCCATGTAAGCTTCACAACTTATTGGTAGTAGTGGCCCCACCATAATAGAAGAGGACTGAATTCATCCAAGATTTATCTCATAGCTATTTGAGCATCTGTGTGAAACAATCGGTTACACAAATCTACAGGACATGGGCTCTGCTCTAAAAGGCTCACAGGTCAGCCTTGTCGACAAGGGAATCAGAACTCCACTGATGCTTCTTTTTACAACATACATTTTAAATACATCAACGTGTCCAACAGTTCCCGCAAGTTATGGCTGTAGTTAATAGAATGAGACAGTATTACCCTGTGGCTCTTGAACTTAAAATCTATAGAAAGCCACCTACCTTTCATTTATTTTGTTCAAAGGAGAAAGTGGCGGCAGGATCTTCAACTTTCAACAAGCCCCATCTACTTTCCCTCTATTTGGATCTAGCCCCTGAGTAGTGCCTTAAATATTCATTGCTGTATGAAAAGCGACAAATACTTGAGGCACTATTTATGCAGCAACAAATTATCTGAGGCTCTATTTTGTGCCAGGCACTGTTCTTAACTCTCGACTTGCTCCTGCTCCCTCTCAGATAAGGGCCTTTGCCCTTGCCTTTGCTGCAGACAATTAAGTAAGTCTCCATATTCTTCCAGAGGCAACATGTCTGAGGTGAGAATGGACTTGCCTTTGTTATTCATGAAGTGCATTTTCAGGTGTTATTTAATGCTCTGGGGTGGCAATAATGGATAATCTTGATGGTGGGGAGTCATTTCTCCCAAGTTCCAGGACAAGGACACTGGGGTAAGAATGATGCTGCTACCAGTCAACAGTGCTCAACATGACAATCACAGCTACTCAAAAAAGGGTAGTCTTAAGTATGAAGTGCATTTAAGAGATGTTCTATCCTGGCAAAGTGAATCTAAACTGTTGCAATTCATGGTGTTTTGTTTGTCTCTGGAAAAGAAATTCAGAGACCAACTCAAGTGACTCTCTTCTGGACAAAGAAGTTCTAATTAGAGCTACAGAACCAGTATTTGCAGGTGTAGGAATTTATCCTAAGGAAATAAAAGATTTTGTTATAAATATGTTTATCATAGGGTTGTTTACAATAGTGAAAAAAAATGCAACTTGTACGTCCAACCTCAGAAGATTGATTTTTTAAAACTACAGTATGTCCATACTGAAGAATACTACTATTATTATAGATATAAATTGTTGTTCACAACATGTTTATGAAAAAAGATTACAGGAATATGTATTTACAATTCAGTTTTGGGGTGGAAATTTTAGAGTTTGTATAGCTATTTATACAATAATCTATCTTTGGAAGAACATACACAGAAATTGTGACTAGTTGTTATCTCTAGATAATAAGATTAGAGATACTTTTCATTTTCCTTTATTTATCTGGATCATGTATTAATTGTAAAGTTAATAGTAACCTTTATTTCCTTTTGTCTTCTTTAAGTATGTAGAATGTTTAGGCTGACTTCTCTAGTTCTCTACCATTCCTCACTTCCACATATGTAGACGAAGAAACTGTCCCATCTTTTCAGGCTTAACTTCTTAGAGCCCACCAGATGTTACACTTCTAGCCTGCAGGGGCATTAACTACACAGTGTAAGAATCTTGTAACTGGCTGCCTCATAGGGTGAAACTCACCTCTTAGAGCTCTGGAATCTGCCTGCTCACTTTTGGTGCTTTTTTCCTTTAGTCTTCTGAGTTAAAATTAATACTAAATTGCCTGAAATCAAATAGTAGAGACCTTCAATTTATTGCAATATCCTTCTTACCTGACCCTCAACTAATGTAACCCATGTTCTAATGTCCAATTAGAATTGCATCAAATAAGTGAAATTGGATTTTCTTTTGTACTTTGTCCAAGCTTTCCTTACCTAGGCAGCTCTACTTTTATTAGCTTCTTACAGTTAGGGTTTTGAGGCATAAAGTAGTGTATTAAATGCCATTTCCATTCAATCAATCTGTATTTGTGAGCAACTACTACTTGGAGGGTGAAGAAGTGTGTCAGCCTCGCTGCCTGCTTTCCAAGGTTGGGGGGTGAGTAATGCCGTCATACACAATGCAGTTGATGGTCTCTGGTATCAGCAATACACAAGGCATAGCTCTCAGAGCCAGTGAACACACACACACTACGATGTCCACAGGCCCCTGCCATCAATGAGCTTCTAATCTGTACAAGAGGAAATAGTACAAAAAGTCATTCTAATACAGGGCATGATTTAAGTACCTTAAAAGAAGTATAAAAGACACAAATACATATACTTCTATTTCACTGGCAAAAGATGGGCTATTCCAATGAGACACCAGAAAGAACATCATGCAGGAGGTAGCATCAGACCAGGACCATTTATAGGCTGATTTTATATTTAAAAATTAGTCAAGTTCTCCCAGATGCCTGGTATTTTATAGATTACTTTGAAGGGGTCAGGTATCAACTTAAGTGTTTTTCTTGAAATAACCTTGAAAACTGAGTTACTGTAAGTTTCAAGACTTCCAGATAAGGCTGCCAATCCTTCTCACACAGCCCATCCCACAATTAAACCCACTGCATTAGGAGAGTGCTGATGACTCTATATTCCTCCCAGTATTGTTTAGGTCTGTCTTCTTCTTCTCGGTCCTTCTGAGAAAGACAAAAGACACGTCCTCTCCTTATCTTAGACATGCCTACTGTTCTGGACTGAACTGTGTCCCCAGAAATCTGTAATGTTGAAGCCCTAACCCCCAGTACCTCTGTATGGTACATTTGGAGAAAGGGCCTTTAAAAAGGAGATTAAAGTTAAATGATGCCATTAGTATGGGCCCTAATCCAATCTGACTAGTATTCTTATAGAAAAAGAAAATTTGGACACAAAGACACCCAGGAGGCACACGCATAGGAAAAAAACATGTTAGGACACAGTGAGAAAATGGCCATTTGCAAGCTAGGGGAGGGACCAAGGAAGAACCAAACCTGCCATTGCCTTGATCTTGGACTTCCAGCCTCCAGAACTGTGGAAAAATAAGGTATTGTTTAAGTCACCCAGTCTGTGATACTTTGTTATAGCAGCCCCAGCAAACTAATACACCTACCATCAGAAAAACTCTAGAAAATTCCATGCTTTCATCAGACTTGTATTGAGCACCTACAATGCATAAGAGAGACATAAGAGTACATAAAATGGGTACTGAAATTAAGAAAATGAAATATTTTGGGGAAACAGAATCTGTAAATATAATCACAGAATAAAACATGAAAAATGCCTCAATATGGTACAGAATGCCAAGGGATTCAGAGGGGAAGGTATTGGTTGATATCAACAACTCATGCAAGACTTCCCAAAAGAGAACCAGACAGGAGCCAGAGCCTGAAGGTTCCAGAGACTTTACCAGATGGCCATATGGAGGGAAATATTCCCAACAGACAGAAGAGATTAGGATGAAGATTGGAGCATACTGGAGAAATAAATTAGTCTAAATATCAGACTAAATGTAGGAAAAAAACTGAAATCTGACCTGATTCAGGCCTACAAAGTGACTTTGCATTTCATTAAATTTTATAAAATAAGCAATAAGAATGAAATTTAGCTACAATTATTTAAGAATAATGTTCTTTTAAAAAGCTTAGAATGTTTTATCTGTCCATTTCTGGAATTTTCTCTTGCTATTTCAAGTAGGTATTTTAATGTTCAGATATGCAGATTTCTAATTAGAGCAAATGACCTCATCTCCCATCACACTTTACTTCCCAGAGACATTTTTACATCCTTTTAGTTTCTTCTCTGAGAAAAGGTGAAATTAACTGAACTATTAATTGAACTTGAAACTATTAATTGAACACAAGAAATCATCAAATTTCCTATTTTTAACTTTTTAAGAAGGTAACAAAGTTTTTAAGAATATACTTCCTGATTGCAAGTAATGCCCAATTCCCTCATTCTAAGATGTACTTTTTTCACATTCTGAAATAAGATACATCTAAAAGTTAATGTGTACAATTAATAAGATACAGGGCTTTTCTCCCGGAAAAGCTATGACACATCAACAGCGCATATTACAATTGATGGTATCTTAGAACTAAGGAAATGTGGTGGTGAAGAGGATAACTACTGGCCATCAGGACCCAATTCTCCAGTAGTCATGGTCCCTCAGGTGCTTGAGTTTCAGGGCAGAGTTCAACAGATTTTACAACAGTATGGACACCATGAAAGTTTGGCAATGCCCACATCCATGCCTGAATGAGAGAGCAGAACTCTCACAATAATTCTACAAGGTTCACAGCTCATCCAATTACCTCCAAATCCACCCCTATCTCCATAGCAACCCATGTGAAAAAGGGGGCAACAGAAGAGTATTCTGACGCTTGTTAAGTCTGGGAGCTTAGCTTCGTCTTTTGATGTCGCCTGATGTACACCACTACCACGTCCATCAGGGCCGTTTGAGTATTCCACACCAGGCATCACACAGTCCTAACTTAAATACTGATGGGATTTCAATAGCAGGTGGGGTGCGGTCTTTCTACCGTTATTCACAGGGCTCTAGCTAAGCCCAAGCAAAGATGCCTCCAAACCTGTCCTAAAGCAGTTGTTTGGGAATGAGAGAAAACTCCTTATGAAAAAGCCATTCATCGATTCAATCTGAAGGAGATAATGTTAGGTACCTAGCAGAGAAATGGGGAAATGAACTGTCTGTTCTTGGAGTTCAAACTACTCCCTTCAGTGCTGTGACACTGGACTACCAGATGATGGCCAGTGGGCTCCGCAGCAATCTTCACCAACAACAGGAGCACTGAGAACTAGGTATGTGTGCTTAATTTAATAATGAAAACAAACCTGAGGTGTAACTATTATTACCGCCATTGTAATAATGAAGAAATAGGGGCTTCTACAGAGTGAATGACCTGCCTGGCCAAGGACAAACAGCCAGGAAATATTAGAATAGGAATGTCAGGTTTTAATCATCAAACTATCCTGCCTTCTGCTACTACTTTTATGAAGAGATAAATGTATTGCCTAGGTTAAAGGACAGAGATGACAAAGCAAGTCATAATTCCAAATATCTCATTTATTCAACAAACATTTAGGTGATTTTGTACCATCAAAAGACAACTAAAAAAACTACTTGAAAAAATAAATATTTAATAATCACATAACCATAATTATGACCTTTATATATTTAGACTGCCTTTGTCAAAATTCCATCATGTTTAGAGTCTGTCTAAAAATAATTGTACACTGAACTTTATTTTACAAGTGAGGTTTAAGATATCATACAATATTTTGATGTTTAACTCAAACATTTCTATAACTTAACACACTCGTGCAATGTAAACAAAACCTCAGGTTTTCACTTTGATTTTCTTCTTATAACTTTCTGCAAAACAATGCTATATGCCCATTTATCAGATAAAAGAGGGTCCAATGATTGAGAGAGATTTAAAGAAGAGAAAAAAGGCATACAACAAAGCTAGTAAACCAGCCAAGGATGGAACAACTCCCCCGGTCCCCAGAGAGGCTGTTGAGGGGGTCTATAAACCAGCAAATACCACCTGCCTATTATCTAGCTTGGAAAGGTGCATACTTTTGAAAGAGAAAGAATTTAAGTCCAGTATGGCACTTTCAGAAAATGGCATCAAAGGTTAGACTATAAATCTTTCTTACTCTCAAATCACTGGACATTTAAGAGCAAAGATATTGATGGGCTCTTTCTCTCCTTTTCTTCTTCCTTGTAACAGATGTATGATTCATGAATTGTCCTTTAGTGGCCTCCATTTTCATCTTATTACTTCTCCTTTGCTTCTGCTTTCTGACAGCCCTGCAAAACAAGGTGCTAAATTATTTTGTAGAATGAGCACAGTGAATTATGTAATCATGTTGAAGTTTAAATAACTAGCTAACCAAAAAAGAAAACAGAAGGAAAAGAGTTTACTGTATTATAAGCATAAATCCTCAGAATCCTAACCATAAGAATAACAAGATAGTCAGAGGCCTGACCAAGCAAAATGCTTGAGAAAAGATATTTCTTTTAAAAGATGGTCACCACAGATATAGAACGATCTATTCAGGACAAAAACACGGCAGAGGCATTTGGTCAAGCTGAAGAGCTACGAGGGTTTTGTTGTTGTTTTCCCTTATTTGGGGTGTATTTAAGCTGCTCAACTCAGCACTTCAATCTCCAAATCCCTGCACTGCATTTTTCAGAAAAAAGACCAATACATTTGGCAGTTAGCAGAGGTAGAAGAATGAAATAGGACAATAGAAAAACTGGCAATACTTTTAAGAGGCCCATCTTTTAAGTCCCATGGCTAACTTTCCTTTACTCAGTAGATCTAAATATCCTGACAAGTCCCACACAAGATATACACATTTTGTGGTCTCTGTCTTCTTGAAGATAGCTTCAAAATGAACAAGTTGGAACTCACCCTCTAACACACTAAACCACACCAGAGAAAAAAACAGACTCTTTGCTTCCAGTGGTGCTCTGAACTAAGTTACAGGCAATCTACAGCTGGCAAAGATTATACAATCTACGGCTAGTGTGTTCATTCAGTTTCTCCAAGCTAGCTAGCATCAGGCCATGTATCATATCATGAACTAAGGAGTTGGCTGGGACTGCAAGCTCAGGCAAACCTGGAAACTTCCCAGGGTTTCCCATCAATAGCAATCCTCAACTTCTCTTCTCCTAAACCACCAGAAGTCCCAGCGAAAAGCTTGTTCTTCATCTTTCCAGAACCAAAATGTGGGAAAGGAGCTTCATAAACAGTACATAATCTCTCAGCAACCAAACTCCGGCCTCACTTTCTGTTCATACAGTATCTGTGTTAAGTGTTGGGAATACAAAACTGAGTTAGGAGACAGACAAGGCAGATGTCACCCTTCCCCTTCTTTCCCCCCAACTTTTTCTAGGGGAAGAAGTTGAGGCTCTGAAATTATCCAGTGAGGAAGTGGCAGAACCAGCTTGATTTTAGAAACTGTGCTTTTAATTACTTTGATATTATATATTCTATAAATTACTCAGATATGTAAAATGCTAAGCATACAGTAATCACTAAATAAACAGTAGCTATTATTAGTAATTCTACATGACTATTACACAGAATTTCGCTAGACAGCTTTACATTTTTCCATACTTAGATTTTGCTCTATGGATTAGAAGCCTATCAGTTCAAAATAAAACAAACAAAATAGTCACCTCTTTATTGTTTTGTGCATATTATATAAATCTCCTTTCCCTCCAGCCATTTTTTAAAAATAGGATAATGTCCTGAGAAGTGATGATTTAGCAAATTTAATGAAGTATAATCACTTGATGGCAAAGTCAATAAAGCTATGTGTGCCTCTATATGAAATTTAAACACATTTTCTCTGGCTTATCCACTCATAAGAAGAAGTAAACATGAACCAGCTTTCACTAAAAGATACAGCAAATAAAAACAAGAAGAAAATACTCATTTGTAATATGAATAAACAAAACTTTCCAGAGATAAAGTCTTTCAATGGTGATGAACTAAGTATAAATCAATTAATTGTTTTGTTTTGCTTTAAAATTACATTGACCTAGTATTTGTCCTCTAAATTATACGTATTTATGTAACTGATAAAATGAGCTTTAACCACAAGAGGGAGCCAGCATCATTCCATTTCACAACCAAAGGAAAATTAATACTAAGGAAAAACAAATTAATATAAGAGCTGTAAATACATACTAAAAGATCTTTAATGTGATATATGCTAAAAAGGCTATTAAATTATTTTTTATTATTGGAAAGAAATTAATTTGCCTTGTCAATTTTGTTATAAAAATTTTTGAAAGCAATACCTAAAGATAGCTGTTAACTGTTTAGAAGTCTCTGAAAGAATAAAGTCATACTATTTAAAAATTAGCAGATATACCACATCCAAAGAGATTTGCTCTTTGAATTAAACTTGAAAAAATGTAGTACTGAAAGATACTAGATGACTTCCCTCAATGAAAACAATATACTGTTACCAAATAGACTAGCCAGGACTATTTAAGAACCAAAGAAGAGCTTACAATATATTATTAAAATGCAAATTAAGTCTCCACATTTTATAAGACCACAGAGTCAAAGGCTATGTTACTAACTCTTGTTTGCAATCAGTTACATTGTAAATGGTGCAATAATCCAAGACCAATAATTCACTGGGTTAAATTCTACTCTTGAAGGTTTCTAAGGAAAAATACTTTATAAGAGTCTTCAATACATTTCTTTAATTAATTTAAAAACTTCCACTTCTACCCTGGATTACTTAGTGGAAATAATTATTTAAAGTAAATTTGATTAAAAAGTAATGAAAAAGTATGCAGAATTCAAGTGGCTAGACCTTAATGGGAAAAAATAATTTCCATTATAAAAAAAAGAATTCTAATATAATCACAGGTACCAAAGGATCAGATATTTCTAATACTAATAGATCTTTTTTTTTATCACAAGTCATATGATAGCTCAAAAATTTTATCCTGATCTCAGTTTCCACATAATGTTAAATTTGGTTATCTGGTTTTCGTATCAGTAAAATAAGAGGACTCAATACCTATCATTCCTTTAGTTAAAAAAAAAATGTATCACTCAAATTAGCACAGTTAAAATAGCAATGGTTTTTCTAAATATGCTACCGTCTGTTATTGGTATAACTTTGTACTGAGTTATAACTATTATCAAATAATGGTAGGAGAAGTGGAAATAATCATAGAAAAAAATTGGTAAAAATTGGAAATTTAAATATTAAGTATGTCTACATTTTTTCCTTGAAATTTGATACAACTTAAATAACTTCATTACACATTATATTTCATCAGAAATGCCTTGTCCAGCCTTATCTGCTACTGTCTACATTCAATTTGTCCTGACTTAAACATCGCGTCCTTCAGGAAAGCCTGAACTCTCATCCCACAAATTATAATCTCATATAAACCACAGAGATAAAAAGTTAATCAGTTGCTACCTTATAATATTGTTTATTTTCTTGTCTTACCTGCAAAATTTTAAGTTCTTCCACTTATCTTTATATCCTCCCTCCCCATCTATGCAAACAATACATGATCAACAAATAATTTAACATTTCTGAATCCCCTATTGCATACTCTCATAGATTGCTGTGTACAAATTGTACAAAAAATTTTTTTTATAGTAAACAAAAGAATTCAACTTACTTATTAACTTTCTTAGATGCAGAGATGTTAGAACAAGTACTACGTTTATGATCTAATTCACCACAAATAAAGCAGCCATCCTTGGGGCCCTTGCAAGAATGATCTGGAAGAGCACAGCAGCTGCAAATGCTACAGTGGATCCAGGCTATAAAATAAAGATTAAGTTTTAGAAGTTTATTTAATATAATCAAATTTTTCATTTGATTAACCTTTATAGTAGGGAGACATGAATAGTGTTTACTTCAAATACTGTGACTGCTTTGCATAGCTGTTAATAATTTGGCTATGGAGACCAAGGTTAAAAGGTTGGCATCCCACAAAAACCCACTAACTTCTTTCTGATACATGGCAACAAATGCAACCTTCTCCAATTAGTCATGAGCTGGGAGCCACTGACACAATGGGGGCTGCTGAGTGACACAAAGCCTTATTAAAATAAGCCAAATCAAATGCCATACTGAAACAGGTTACAGATGTATCCCTATGAAGGAGAGAATGTACATTTTGGTAACTGTAAAAATTAAAATACAAGTAAATAAATGCAGGTCTCTATATTAACTTTTTTCTTTTATAAACAATGAAATAAAAATCCTATTTAGATGAAGAAAAACTCTAAAACCTTTTCTTTCACAGTACCTCAAACACTAAGGTCTAAATACTTACAAGGTTTTACACACTTTTTGCAGAGAAAGCAATGGTTCCACTTCCTGCCATCCTACAAAAACAATTTTTTAGTTATGTTTAATGTGTCATTGAAAATCAAGTTCCACAATTAAAAATTAAAATGTCTTATTAAAATCTGTGTAAATTATTCATTCCTTATTTCTCACTTTCTGGGCTTCACAATTAAATACTTTGATTTTAATTTATGCATTTTTCCACTCAACTCAAATGCCTCCTTAACTAGAAAGCTAGGGGATTTATCTACATGATCTTGAAAGTCCACTCCAGTTAAAGCAACCTAATCTGCACAAAGAAGGACTCAATGAAAATTTCAAGAGAATTAATGATTCATAACTTTTAAGTGTCTATATGGCAAAATCCTTAATAAAATTCAAATCTGAGAATATTATATAATTTAGAAAGAGATCACAGGTTACTGTTTGGGTCGTTTTAAAACTGTGAAATAAAATATATTTAGAAAAGTACATAAAATACTCTTATGTCCAGTCCAGTTTAATGGGTATTAAAAAGTAAACACGGATGAACCCATCAAGTTAAGAAATTAAATACTATCAGCCCCCTAGAAACTCCCCACGTGCCCCTTCCAATCCAGCATTCCTCCTCCCACACTGAATAACACCTATTCTGGTTGTTGTGATGGTTACTTCCTTGTTTCCATTTATTTTTGCCACTTACGTGCACATCTCTAAATAATAAAGTTTTATTTTCCTTATTTTGAACTTCATATAATTTGGGCATAATTTTTTTTTTAAGGAAGAATACAGGTAATTTCTAGACTAATTGAAAATGTATGTAATCAGATGTGCTACCATAATTAAAAATAAGTATAACCAGTAATAAAATTATGAGGTTATAAGACATGTACTTTCTAATAGTTGTTAAGAATACAGCCTTTCCTTTGGAGAATAATTTCTGCTTATTCTAAACTAAACAAATTCAACTTTGTGTGTTCTTTCTGACCAGATTTAGTTAAAATAAGCACAGCAACTTAAGGGTCACCCCATGTTCTTAAAAAACAAATAGAAGATATGCCCCTTGTAGTCCTTCCTTATCTGTAAAAATCGGGAAGTACTTATCTACTAGGGATTTTGTGACGAGTAAATTAGTTCATCCATGTACAACTCTGAGGAAAGGGCCTGGCACATAAAAGTGCACAGTACACGTCATCATCATTTCATCAGAAGAGTGATGGTAGCTAAGAGTTCAACGTCTTATTTGAAACATCTTAATTTTGCCCTCAACAAAAGTTAGCATCTATTTAGTGCCTTATTTGAAACACTCATAATTTTAATTGTCATTTGGTACCATAAAAAAATGAATTCAAATAATTAGTAATGATGATGAAGGCAACTAAGTATTTTTAAAAGCTGATGTACTTTATAATTAGAAGTGAAATACTATATTAAAGTATACTTAACAAATAATACAAATTATAATATTAACAAATAACATTAAGCAAATGTAATGAAACTAGTAAACTAAAAATATATATTTTAATAAAAATTCATTCTACAAAAACCTATACCTTGGATGTGCAAGAATTACAGTGCTCACAGTGTTGATTCTCTAGAGAAACATATCGTTGACACAGAGGGCAAAATCTAAGGAGGAAAAAACAGAGAAATCAGCTGCATATACTTCTTGACATTCAGAGTAGATAAAAGTTCACTAAGGTACTCATAATAAAAACCGAGTGTAATCCATATCAGTTCAATATAAAATTATGGACCAAATCTAAAAATAACAGAAGAACTATATGAATCAATATGAAAAACACTTTGTTAGATATATGGAACTTTATTTTCAGTGACTCGTGTATTTCAGAGTCCTACTCTGATCTTACCTGTACCCTTCTTCAATAGGAAGGATTATTTTGTTGGGTGGAATATTGGTAAAAATACGCACAGGAGACTGTTTTCGACCTGTCTTTCCATGTTTATAAAGCGCATGATTATCATAATCTACCTAGAAAGTTAAAAAAATTTTTTTTAATTACTCATATGAGTCAACATTCATTAAGATTCTTTAACCAATAAACAAACAAGCAGATGCTAAGATACAATTTAAACCAAAGAACTTAATAAGAAATTTTAAAAGAGTTTACTTACTAATCAACAGCCTCAGACAGGCCTAAATGGCAGTGAAATTTCATTATAAAAAAGGTAAAACATTATGATAAATTCATGTTATCTAGTATTAAGAGAACTCTCATCTTTTATCTAATACAATAGTTTATGAGAAGGGCTATTATGTAATTAAGAATTTAGCTTTTGGCATTGAAAAATGTCACCTTTGTAGATGTGTGCCAGCTTGGTTGGGGTTTTTCATTTTTGTGAGTAAAAACTCAATAGACTTCAGTTTTCAGGCCACAAGTCTCAGTACAGCCCGTGCTTGACCCTCTGCCAGACACTATTTGGCCTCTGACATTCTAGCAGAACACAGGTTTGGGGGCCAGAAAGTGGCTCTGCCAGCCACTTGTTATGTGATCTTGGGCAAGTTCACATAACTCCATCTGGAAAAGGAGGTTCTGATACTTATTACCTTAGAGTTGCTATGAATGAGATAATGTATGTAAAACACTTGAGTTCAGGGCCTGAGGCATATGATATAGACAGACGGAAAGATGGAGATGAAGAGAGTGATCACCACCAAAGCTGTTCTCTCCACTATGACTACTTCAAACCTTTACCCCTCTCCTCCGGATCCCTAATTCAACTTTCAGGTTCAGCAGATGATCTTGAAAGTAAACTGACACTAACAAGCATGATTTCTATTTGCTTCTTGCTCCTGTCTCCTCCTCCAACCTCACCATTATCCATACACATTCTCAATTTGGTTTTAAACCTGCTATGAATTCACCTGGCCACTAAGCCCACCTTTGTTCATACTCTAATTCTCAAAGTGTCCTGTCTGGAGCAGCATTATCACCTGGGATCTTGTTAGAAAAGTCCCCACCTGGGACCTCACAAAACAAACTCGGGGGTGGGACCCAGCAGTCTGTATTTTTAACAAGCCTTCCTGGACACTAAAGTTTCAGAACCACTGCTTTATTATCCCTAAGAATAGCATGAGATTTTTTACAAAGTAATTCAGGTAGGTCCCAACTTTGAAATAAGTCATTATGAATTGTTTAGATTCTATACAAGAATACACTTAAGAATATACAACAGAATATACTTGCAGGCTAGGTATTTAATAAGCAAACCACAAAAATGCAAGGAATGGTTGACAATGGAAAGAGAGACCTTCAATGGGAGATTACTAAACTCACTATGGCCCTGCCAATGACTACCAGATTTATAGGCGAACAAATTTAGAAAGACTGATTAAGAAGCTTCAAGCAATGGGGAAGAAATAAATACAGGATGAAGAGACACAGATGAACAAGGGACACTGTGAAAAAACCCTAGGGGGTTCTGGTTAACGAACAGCATGATGAGCACATAGTCTAGCAAAACTGTAAAAGTTGGCCTGGGCTCACAGTTGGCCTGGGCTCACAGCTGGCCTATACAGGAGTATAATATCTAATAAGGAAAGGACAAAGTTAGATCACATTTGAAGTTCTGCATTCAGTCACTACATTTTCAGAGAGGCATTGATAAAACCAGTTCATTTCTACTGAAAGTAATGGGAATGGATAGGATTTATAGTTAAACATATTGGGATGTTTATTCAGAAAAGACCAGACTGGGAGGATCTGACAGCTATTTTATAACTGAAGGGTGTCATGTGGAATAGAAATTGACTTATCCTTTATTGCTTCAGAGAATAGAAGTAGGACCAATAGTTAGAAGTTAATAGGGAGCATATTTTATCTCAATATGAGAAAATTTTCTAATGATTAGAGCTATTAAATAAATTGAGTTGCCTTGTAAGGCTGTAGGACTTTGCTCACTGAAAGCATTCAAGTGAGGCTAGATGACTGCTTGTCCTGAATTTAGTGGAGAGGATTATTACAGTGGGAAGTTAGCCTATGGTACCTCTGTGTTTCTTCCCAACTTAAAAATTCTATGAATATATGTTACCTATTAGAAGTTAAGACACAAAAGTAGATTTTACTTCAAAATCACCTTAAAATAGTACCTTAAGTAGTTTTCTTTTAAAATGATTTAAATTCATAATTTTTCTGTGACGTACTCCAGACTCAATAAATATATGCCCCCTTATTAAATTCAGCAAAGCTATTTTGAACATTTATGAGTGTCAAAAGAAAATTCTTCCGAAAAGGATCTTACGAAGATTTTCAAATGTTGTAAAGGAGTACCTTAGAAAGATTTCTAGTAAATGGAATATTCCATGCAACATAATAGACAGCATATGGAAGAAAGGAAAAAAAAGAACAATTTCTTTATGGTTACCCAAGGAGTCAGAGAATGTATGTGTCAGGAAGGTGGTTGATTGCTTGATTTTGCATAACCTAATTGAGATTATTATTATTTTTAAATGCGGGTTTGTTGTGCTAATTAACTATAAACATATGGTATGTAAAATGAATGCTGCTAGGGTAAATTAATGTACCTCTAACATACATCCATATTTCATAGCTTCATCCACACAAATAAACGTCCTATGGAAGTGCTGTAAAGCAAACACAATTTTGCAAATTGCATATCACTAGTGATAGAGCTGATACACCATTTTCCCATCATTATCTCTGACATTTCACTCACAATGATGATGAGAGGCATTTTCAAATAGAAAATTTCTCCCATGGAACTGATTAATGTGATGAAGTACTGCATAGAAATGAGGAAAGCACAAAACCCCTGCAATTCCTAACTTTTAATTTTATCTGTACACAAATTTCTTCCATAACATGAGACAAAAACTAGTCACAGGGAAAGCAAGACATTCAAGTCAACAAACATTTATTTTGTACCTACTGTGTTCTAGGCATGATGCAGGGAAATAAAGATTTAAAAACACAGGGTATGTGTATTTTCATAACTCCCTAAGGATTGTGTTTAATTTCAGTATATTCAAAAGATCCAAAGTGAACCGTGCACCTCCATCAACCAACATCTACCACAGCAAGAAGGTTTTTTAGTCATATTCCCCATATCCCATGTAACCTCTTATTTAAAATTACTACATATATATAAAACATACACATATATGTTATTTCCTTTGTCGCTCCAAAACCAGTAAGTACTTTATGTTTATCATATACTGAGTTTTAAGAATTTCAGTTGCCATCTTGTAATTTGCAATTATTTCTCAGAAATTCCTGCAAAATATCTTCACTTATTAATGTGAAACTAGCCTTGAAAACAGTTTTCTTTTTAGGATGATTTTTTAAAAGACAGCTTTAAAAAGAGAAAAAAGGTGCAAGAAACTGTTAATGGAATAGAAATCAGAGAACAGGAGTACAGAGAAGCTGAGGCAGAGAGAGATAAAAGGATCTCTAGGAATGAAAGAATATTAAGAGAATTGTATGACCAATTCAAACGGAACAATATTTGCATTATAGGAGTACCAGAAGAAGAAGAGACAAAAAAAGGGATAGAAAGTGTCTTTGAAGACATAATTGAGGAGAACTTCCCTAAGCTGGGAAAGGAAATAGTTTCTCAGACCATGGAAGCCCATAGATCTCCCAACACAAGGGACCCAAGGAGGACAAAACCAAGACATATAATAATTAAAATGGCAAAGATCAAAGACAAGGACAGAGTATTAAAGGCAGCCAGAGAGAAAAAAAAGATCACCTACAAAGGAAAACCCATCAGGCTATCATCAGACTTCTCAGCAGAAACCTTATAGGCCAGAACAGAATGGCATGATATATTTAATGCAATGAAACAGAAGGGCCTTGAACCAAGAATACTGTATCGAGCACGATTATCATTTAAATTTGAGGGAGGGATTAAACAATTCCCAGACAAGCGAAAGTTGAGAGAATTTGCCTCCCACAAACCATCTCTACAAGACATCTTAAAGGGAATGCTCTAGATGGAAGCACTCCTAAGGCTAAAAAGATGTCACCAGACAAAATAAATTCATAGCAAAGAAAGCAGACCATCCAAATACTAACTAAAGGCAAAAAATAAAATAAACTTTCCACAAAAGCAGTCAAAGGAATGCAAAAGAGTACAGAATAAAACACCTAATATATAAAGAATGGAGGAGAAAGAATAAGAAGGGAGAGAAATAAAGAATCATCAACTGTGTATATAATAGCTCAACA
Source organism: Smutsia gigantea (assembly GCA_032199065.1). NCBI lineage: Eukaryota > Metazoa > Chordata > Mammalia > Pholidota > Manidae > Smutsia > Smutsia gigantea. Next base: position 68,421 of record JAVSCE010007141.1, read on the forward strand.
AGAGAGTTAAGTTAGACTGTTAGATAGTAAAGAAGCTACCCTTGAAGCTTTGGTAACCATGAATCTAAAGCCGGCAATGGCAATAAGTACATATCTATCGATAATCACCCTAAATGCAAATGGACTGAATACACCAGTCAAAACACACAGAGTAATAGAATGAACAAAAAAGCAAGACCCATCTATATGCTGCTTACAAGAGACTCACCTCAAACCCAAAGATACACACAGACTAAAAGTAAAGGGATGGAAAAAGATATTTCATGCAAACAACAGGGAGAAAAAAGCAGGTGTTGCAGTACTTGTATCAGACAAAATAGACTTCAAAACGAAGAAAGTAGCAAAAGATAAAGAAGGACATTACATAATGATAAAGGGGTCAGTCCAACAAGAGGATATAACCATTTTAAATATACATGCACCTAACACAGGAGCTCCGACATATGTGAAAAAAATACTAACAGAATTAAAGGAGGGAATAGAAAGCAATGCATTCATTTTAGGAGACTTCAACACACCACTCACTACAAAGGAAAGATCAACCAGACAGAAGAAAATAAGTAAAGACACAGAGGCACTGAACAACACACTAGAACAGATGGACTTAACAGACATCTACAGAACTCTACACCCAGAAGCAGCAGGATACACATTCTTCTCAAGTGCACATGGAACATTTTCCAGAATAGACCACATGCTAGGCCACAAAAAGAACCTCAGTAAATTCAAAAAGAATGAAATTCTACCAACCAACTTCTCAGATCACAAAGGTATAAAATGAGAAATAAACTGTACAAAGAAAACAAAAAGGCTCACAAATACATGGAGGCCTAACAACATGCTCTGAAATAATCAATGGATCAACGACCAAATTAAAACAGAGATCAAACAACATATGGAGACAAATGACAACAACAGCACAAAGCCCTAACTTCTGTGAGATGCAACAAAGGCAGTTCTAAGAGGAAAGTATATTGCAATTCAGGCCTATTTAAAGAAGGAAGAACAGTCCCAAATGAATAGTCTAAAGTCACAATTATTGAAATTGGAAAAAGAAGAACAAATGAGGCCCAAAGTCACCAGAAGGAGGGACATAATAAAGACTAGAGAAGAAATAAATAAAATTGAGAAGAATAAAACAATAGAAAAAAATCAATGAAACCAAGAGCTGGTTCTTTGAAAAAATAAACAAAATAGATAAACCCCTAGCCGGACTTATTAAGAGAAAGAGAATCTACACACATAAACAGAATCAGAAATGAGAAAGGAAAAATCACGACAGACACCACAGAAATACAAAGAATTATTAGAGAATACTATGAAAATCTATATGCTAACAAGCTGGAAAACCTAGAAGAAATGGACAACTTCTTAGAAAAATACAACCTTCCAAGACTGACCAAGCAAGAAACAGAAAACCTAAACAGACCAATTACAGGCAACGAAATTGAATCGGTAATCAGAAAACTACCCAAGAACAAAACCCCTGGGCCAGATGGTTCACCTCTGAATTTTATCAGACATATAGAGAAGAAATAATACCCATTCTCCTTAAAGTTTTCCAAAAAATAGAAGAGGAGGGAATACTTCCAAACTCATTCTATGAAGCCAGCATCACCCTAATACCAAAACCAGGCAAAGACCCCACCAAAAAAGAAAACTACAGACCAATATCCCTGATGAACATAGATGCAAAAACACTCAACAAAATATTAGCAAACTGAATTCAAAAATACATCAAGAGGATCATACACCATGATCAAGTGGGATTCATCCCAGGGATGCAAGGATGGTACAACACTCGAAAATCCATCAACGTCATCCACCACATCAACAAAAAGAAGAACAAAAACCACATAATCATCTCCATAGATGCTGAAAAAGCATTTGACAAAATTTAACATCCATTCGTGGTAAAAACTCTCAATAAAGTGGGTATAGAGGGCAAGTACCTCAATATAATAAAGGCCATATATGATAAACCCACAGCCAACATCATACTTAACAGTGAGAAGCTGAAAGCTTTTCATCTAAGATCAGGAACAAGACAGGGATGCCCACTCTCTCACTGTTATTCAACATAGTACTGGAGGTCCTAGCCACGGCAATCAGACAAAACAAAGACATACAAGGCATCCAGATTGGTAAAGAAGAAGTCAAATTGTCACTATTTGCAGATGACATGATACTGTACATAAAAAACCTTAAGACTCCATTCCAAAACTACTAGAACTAATATCTGAATTCAGCAAAGTTACAGGATACAAAATTAATACACAGAAATCTGTTGCTTTCCTATACACTAATGATGAGCTAACAGAAAGAGAAATCAGAAAAACAATTCCATTCACAATTGCATCAAAAAGAATAAATACCTAGGAATAAACCTAACGAAGGAAATGAAAGACCTATACCCTGAAAACTAAAAGACACTCCAAAGACAACACTAACAAATGGAAATTCATCCCATGCTCTTGGTTAGGAAGAATAAATATTGTCAAAATGGCTATACTACCTAAAGCAATCTACAGATTCAATGCAATCCCTATCAAAATACCAACAGCATTCTTCAATGAACTGGAACAAATGATTCTAAAATTCATATGGAACCACAAAAGACCCCGAAGAGCCAAAGCAATCCTGAGAAGGAAGGATAAAACAGGGGGAATTATGCTCCCAGACTTCAAGCTCTACTACAAAGCCACAGTAATCAAGACAATTTGGTATTGGCACAAAAACAGACCCACAGACCAGTGGAACAGAATAGAAAATCCAAACATTAACCCAAACATATACAGTCAATTAATATATGATAAAGGAGCCTTGGATATTCAATGGGGAGATGATAGCCTCTTCAGCAGCTGGTGTTGGTAAAACTGGAAAGCTACATGCAAGAGAATGAAACTGGATTACTGTCTAACCCCATACACAAAAATAAACTCAAAATGGATCAAAGACCTGAATGTAAATCATGAAATCATAAAACTCTTAGAAAAAAAACATAGGCAAAAATCTCTTGGACATAAACATGAGTGAGTTCTTCATGAACTTATCTCCCTGAGCACGGGAAACAAAAGCAAAAATGAACAAGTGGGACTATATCAAGCTGCAAAGCTTCTGTACAGCAAAGGACACCATCAGTAGAACAAAAAGACATCCTACAGTATGGGAGAATATATTCATAAATGACATATCTGATAAGGGGTTGACATCCAAAATATATAAAGAGCTCACGCACCTCAACAAACAAAAAGCAAATGATCCAATTACAAAATGAGCAGAGGATCTGAACAGACATTTCTCCAAAGAAGAAATTCAGATGGCCAACAGGCACATGAAAAGATGCTCCACATCACTAATTATCAGAGAAATGCAAATTAAAACCACAATGAGATATCACCTCACACCAGTAAAGATGGCCACCATGCAAAAGACAAACAACAAAAAATGTTGGCGAGGATGTGGAGAAAGGGGAACCCTCCTACACTGCTGGTGGGAATGCAAATTAGTTCAACCATTGTGGAAAGCAGTATGGAGGTTCCTCAAAAAACTCAAAATAGAAATACCATTTGACCCAGGAATCCCACTCCTAGGAATTTACCCTAAGAATGCAGGAGCCCTGTTTCAAAAAGACATATGCACCCCTATGTTTATCACAGCCCTATTTACAATAGCCAAGAAATGGAAGCAACCTAAGTATCCATCAGTAGATGAATGGATAAAGAAGATGTGATACATATACACAATGGAATACTATTCAGCCATAAGAAGAAAACAAATCCAGACATTCACAACTACATGGATGGAGCTAGAGGGTATTATGCTCAGTGAAATAACCAAGCGGAAAAAGACAATTATCAAATGATTTCACTCATATGTGGAGTATAAGAACAAAGAAAAAAAAAACAGAAGGAACAAAACAGCAGCAGACTCACAGAACCCAAGAATGGACTAACAGATACCAAAGGGAAAGGGACTGGGGAAGATGGATGAGAAGGGAGGGACAAGGGGGAAAAAGAGGCATTACGATTAGCAGACATAATGTGGGGGGGTGGGGGGGGCACGGGGAGGGTTGTACCACTCAGAGAAGACTACAAGTAGTGATTCTATAGCATCTCACTATGCTGGTGTACAGTGACTGTAATGGGGTTTATGGGGGGGACTTGATGGTATGGGGAGTCTAGTAACTATAATGTTGTGCATGTAATTGTAGATTAACGATACCAAAATAAAAAAAAATTTTTTTAATAATAAGAGGAAAGAACTCTACTTTTAACAATTCACAGAAATGTCCCAGGTTACACAGAAATGAGATCATAGCATGTTCAAGGCAGAAGGAAGCAAGCTGATCTAGAGCAGATACGGTAAATACAGGACCTGAATGCCACCTCCTCCTGCCCCTGCCGCCACCCGTGGCAGACATCACTGATCAGCCACACACTACTCTCTGCCACTAAGGCTGTTATTCTCAACAAATTCTCCACAAAGACACTACCAATTTATCAGGCTTAGCACTCAAAGTGAAACCTACTTGCCATCCCTTTTCTGGTTCAATCATTTTATGTTATAGTAAAGAAAACAGAGACCTGGAAAGATAAAGTGACTTCTCCCAAGATTAAATAGCCTTTAAAAGGCTAAGACTCAAACTTCTTTTGACTCTACATCAGAATTTCTTTTCATTATCACACCCTTCCTTTCTAATCTGCCCTTAATAAAACTCTTGGTTTTCTAGGTTTTTGATGACTATTTTATTCTTACTCATCAAGTGCTTTATCATGGAAGAGTCTACATAATTCATATTTTATGAAGATTTGCAGCATTTCTGCCCTTACCTAGGAAGTATTTCAAAAAGAGAGATTTAGTGATTTTAGTTTTACTGCACTGTGGTTTGGGGGCTTATAATATTTTAGGCATGTGAGAAAAAGGGCCTAATCAGGGTCTGTAGGAAAAGATCTATGAAGGAGGAAAGGAGACTTTCAAATTTTTCATTTGATGAAGGCAGCTAACATACAAGGAGAAAAAAAGCACAAAATGAGGTTGCAGTAATAAAAAAAAGCAAGCAAAAGGCTCAGAAAGGATAAGTACAGAAATATATATTTTTTTAAGTTGAAAATCATCAATGAGGAGGTACAACAAATAAGGTTTATAAATACACTAGAAGAGATGGTGAAATCAGTTTCTCCAACTGAGCATGTAATGGGCAATGGTGTTACCTTTAGTAGAAATCATGAAAAACAAAGATTTGTTTTGTTTTATGGATTTTACTCTAATTTTCTTTTCAAAGATTGGCTTTCTGATTACTGAAAAGAGAGCTTTCCCCCGTCTGATATCCATGGCCTAATTAGGATCTTTTTTCATCAATACACTGAATTGTATCATTATTTTAGTAAGTGTGCACCCTGAAAGTAATTCTCAAAACCAAAACTCTAATATTCCTAAAACTTCTTTCCTAGTAACACAGGCTGTCGAGACAAATGATAACTGGTTATTCCATGTTAACCACTCTCATCCAGTTTACTCTGGAGCTGCCTTCTTTAGAGTGCTCGCCATTTCAAACTCTTGCCTACACTGAAAACTCATCTCTAAATGTAGATGGTACAGTTTTCTGAGGGACCTGCGTTTTGCAATTTTAATGTCTCTGATACTGTCCAAAAAAAAGACCCAAAGAGTTTCACCGCCAACCTGGGACAATGTGAATGATGACAATATAGTGATGGCTATGACAAGGCTGATAGCAATAACCTTTATTCTACATTTGCTGTGTGTCAGGGATTAGACTAAGCCTTTTAATGTATTATCTCATATAATTCTTAAAACCCTGTGAGGCAGATATATTATTACTATGCTCATTTAACAGGTAAGACAAGTTTCAGAGAGTTAGATAAAATGTGTAAGCCTAAGTAGTAAGCAGCAGAACCAGGATTAAAACCCAGTCCCTTTTCAATTCCCGAGTTCATGCTCCTTTTCATTCAATTATTCATTCAACGTGTATAGGGTACCTACAATGTGCCAAACACTGCAGTGATTATTCACGATCAAAGACACTCCTGGAAACCAGAAATACTTTACTTACTAGTTATCATCTTTAGGATATGTCAGCTATCTCTGTATTACAAATGTCAGTAACAGAAGCACCCCTCAGACAAGAAACAGAAAACTGAGTGCCCTGTAAAGGAAAGTAAATCAGTTTTGAAAAGAATCATGATGTGGATTTGCCTAAAGCAGAGCTCAAGAAGTCAAGGTTAAAATGGCTTGTGCACATCACTAATCATCAGAGAAATGCAGATTAAAACCACAATGAGATACCACCTCACACCAGTGAGGACAGCCAACATCCAAAACACAAACAACAACAAATATTGGCAAGGATGTAGAGAAAGGGGTACCCTCGTATACTGCTGGTGGGAATGTAAATTAGTTCAACCATTGTGGAAAGCAGTATGGAGGTTCCTCAAAAATCTCAAAATAGAAATACCATTTGACCCAGTAATTCCACTCCTAGGAATTTACCCTAAGAATGCAGGAGCCCAGTTTCAAAAAGACAGATGCACCCCTATGTATATCACAGCACTATTTACAATAGCCAAGAAATGGAAGCAACCTAAGTGTCCATCAGTAGATGAATGGATAAAGAAGATGTGGTACATATACACAATGGAATATTATACAGCCATAAGAAGAAAACAAATCCTACCATTTGCAACATGGATGGAGCTAGAGGGTATTACGCTCAGTGAAATAAGCCAAGCTGAAAAAGACAAGTACCAAACGATTTCACTCATATGTGGAGTATAAGAACTGAGAAAAAAAAAACTGAAGGAACAAAACAGCAGGAGACTCACAGAACCCAAGAACAGACTAATAGTTACCAAAGGGAAAGGGACTGGGGAACATGGGCAGGAAGGGAGGGACAAGGGGGAAAAAGGGGCATTATGATTAGCAGATGTAATGTTAGGGGGACACGGGGAGGGCAGTACAACCCAGAGAGGATAAGAAGTGACTCTATGGCATCTCACTACGCTGATAGACAGTGACTGTAATGGGGTTGGGGAGGGACCTGATGAAGGGGGTAGTGTAATCACCATAATATTACTCATTTAATTGTAGATTAATGATATCAAAATGAACTAAAAAAAATGGCTTGTGCAACACACTTTTCGAAGAGAACCTGTTAACATGATTCAATAGCCATAAAAATGCCCATTAAAATTGATAATGTAATTTTTGGAATTTAGTTTTAGTTCTGGAAATTTAAGAAAGTTATGGAAAATATGGAAAAAAGTCACATAAAAAAACATGTTTATGGCAGCGATATGTATAGCACCTTAAAGGTAGAAGCACCCTGCAAGTCCGAAAAGAAGAAAAAGACAATAAATGAAAACAAAGCCTATTATTGAAATAAAGTTGCTTAAAAGCAAAGATTATGGAGCATACACTTATATCAGACACAGTGATATAGAAGAAAGCCAGAATTCACTTTCGTCAGCTATGATTACAAATATGTAAAAGTGTTTTTTAAAAAGACTGGAAGGAAATACTTCAAAATTATATATTTGCTATTTGGGGTAGAATCACAGGTAGGGTCTATCTCCTCATTTCTGGTTCCACTGTTTCTTTCAGATTTGCTAAATTTTCATAATGATATATGCCTTCCAAATCAAAAAGATTAGAACCAAGTGCTTGCTTCGAACAACCAGTAAAGACATTTACAGTCCTACGGCTGAAAAGCCTTAATCAGAGGCTAGTTGGTTGCTCAGAAATTTCACAGAAAAATGCCACAACACAGTAATGGTGACAACTTCAGAACCCAAAGATATGAATACAGGAAAGTGGACAGAAAGCAGAATGAGTTGAAGGGTGGCGATGTGAAGGAGGAAGTCTGGTCAGTTCCGCCCTGAACCAGCACTCACACACACACACAGCTCAGCAGCTCAGCTCCCCTGACACCCGACCACCTAGAGCACACCTCTCTTTAGAGCTCCTGGCATCCTCTGAGTGACACAGTAAAGTGTACATAGATTCAACTGGCTAGAAAAAGCAATTTACTTCTCTACAACGTCTGAACAGAGAAAATCCATGTTCATAATGATGACCCCAAGGTGTGGCAAAATCTTCTGGTGATGATAAAAGATTAGATCAGTCTAAAACCTAGTTGCACTTCAGAAGCCTGGTAAAATATTTTTTCTTGGGGCTTTACCCTCTGATTTCAATTTAGTAGGGTTTTTTTGGGGGGTACCTAAGAATCTATATTTTTAGTAGCTTCCTAGGAATTACATTTAGGAACCATTGGACTAGGCTACATAAGGATAACATTACTGTTTAATACAGCTCATACTATTTTTATTTACTAAAATCATTGGATAGTCTTATCAGGATGTTTATTTAAGCAGAATATCCATTCCCCAACCATGCCAGGAAACAGAATATTTACTATACCTGGTAATCCAGCATGCAGAAGCTTGGAAAAAACTGACAAATTCGGGATTCAAAAAAATAGGGGAAAATCCAGAATATGGGTAGTTCTTTGTGATTGTTATCTAATGGATCACAAAAAAAGGAAAAGAAGAAAAACTGGTATTAAATTAAAAATAAAACATATGGCTATAACTGAAAAACTTCTGATATTGGCAGAAATTACAATTAATTATATATTTTTAAAATACAAAAGGAAAAAATGTTTACCAGAGTACCTTATAACTTGTCCTTTCCCAAAAGTCAAAGAAAACCTGCTTTCATATCTAAATACAGTTATAAAGAGTATATAAAAGTTGCCCTTATATCACTATATCACTATAGTCTAGGTAAAAGGCAAAAATATGACCAATAAAGTGGGAAATTAAAAACATCACTTTGAAGCACAAAAGTAATTGTAATATGGTGGAAGCGATCCTAAACAAGAAGGCCAAAGGCCTTAGGTCTGAATTCTAGCTCTTCCACAACTCACAATGCTGGTTTTCCAGAATTAATCAATCTTCTCTGAATCGCAGAAGATTCTTAAAAATAATCTTACCGAAATTAACTTTTATGACAGGCAGGGGATGTAGCTATTATTTACAAAGCACCTATAAGCTGAGCACAATACTATATAATTTCTATATATTGTCTCCTTATAATAACCCCTAAAGTTAGATATTAATAATCTCATTTTACAGACAGGGAAACTGAAGCCACAGGATTTAAGTAATTTGTTGAAGTTCATGTAGCTATTAGGAGGCACAACTGGAATTCAAGCTCAGAGAATTCCTCATTACTTCCCTAATAACACTGACTTTATCCACTCTGATAAGTTGACTTAAGAACTAAAATAAGTGAAATAATTAACACTATGAGTCATGTTTTGGATTTCATTTGCATTCTGTCCCCAAAGCACATTATTTATGTAGCACAATTAATGGAGAAATTTCATCACAAATTCCTCTTACAATTTATCAGCTTGCAAGGTGGAAACTAAAAAATGATTGTACCAACTAATTAGATAATTAGAAAAAAATACTTTGAAGTCCTAAGCCACTTTAAACGGAATAACCCCTGCCATTAGCCTACCTTTACCTATGTGGGTACCTTTGTGTCACTGACAAACCCTGTTAGGCTGGTGGATGTCCTATCTTCCCACCTAAATCTTGGCATAATTTAGAGCTCTGGGCCAGAGGCTAGATGCCCTCTCAGAGTTTTGGGCAAGACTTTAGGAACATGGAATGAAAGGTCCATGAGGGCAGAGAAACAAGTCTGTCTTACTCATTACTCTATTTCAGCACTTAGACAGTACCTGGTACATAGCGGCCACTCTGTAAAATATTTATTGAACAAATGACAACAGTTCACTACTATTCTTCACAATGTCCCCTATGCCTACCAAAAACATATATTACACATATAAACTATTTTAAAAACACTTAATTAGAATAATACAAAGTACATCAAGATAATTAAGTTTGCTACATTATCAAATAAGCCTGTTTGAAAAAAACAGAAGAACCCAGGACATGTGTATTTTATCAGTGCTCTGATTCACTGAGCTCTGCTAATATTTGACAGGAAGTGGATACACAGATATGTGTTTGTTTTGCAGTAAGTAATAAATTATACACCTTGGCTTTGACCTTCTTTCCACATAGCAATTAACTTCTTGAATGTAACAGCCAAAGGTTCAACCAAGCCACCAAAAGGAGGATCTGTCACCATAATGACTCCGTCACCTTTATCTTCCTGCAAAAACGTTCTGCATATTTCAAGGGCAGCCTGGAACAAATAAAAATTCATTTCTAAATTAGGACTAGAGGGAGGCACTTCAGCCTATCAGAGGAGATCGCATTAGGCTCAGTCTCACTCTTCGTACTGAAACTTCACCCATCTTGCCGCCCCAGAGTCCCTCAGTGACACCCTGAAGCATCTCTCCTTCAGTCCCTGTGAGATTTTTATCTTTGGGTTCTTTGATAAGCAGGTTTTTAAAATTGCAAATTCAAACACCATCACTATCAGAGGACTACACATTTCAAATGGTTAAATTAAAAAACTAAATTTAGTAATCTGAAGAGAAAAATTCATTACCCATGAATACTATCTAAAATGCTAAATTCAATTCAACAAACAGAAGCAGAAATTGCGCTAAACACTGGAGACACAAAGATATAAGACATACTTTTTCCTGCCTGGTTTGTCCACCGCCAGTTCGGTTTAGTAAGAGCTACAAATTACTGGCTAAAACATGCACATATCTTTGAGCAACAGGTAAATGACAGACATATTTGAACATGTACAGTAAGTAAATAAATTAAAGTTCACAAGTAAACAAAGCTTATCCAGGCCTTCAAATCTTGCTATTAACACATTTTCCCAACAAACGGATTGAAGTGTTTTTAATATTCGCAAAGCTAACGGTAACTAGGTCTAGGATATTTTTTGCTTTGGGAGAAATAACTAAGAGATATACCTTTAATACTAACCCTCTAGTCTACTGACTTTGTAGTTCTCAAGTTTTCACCTATGAAAGCAAATAAACACAGTATACAAAATGGACTAACAAACTTGTATGTACTTTATAATAAAATATATATTGTTCTACTACTAAATCAATTTAGAAGACCCAATGATGACAGGAAAAGCCACAATATCCTAATCCCTTTTCCCTAGGAGAGTCTTTATTAACTTCCTACTGGAAGCCCTACAGCAAAGGTGAGCCAGGAAGGTTAATGATTTTCTAATGCTGCCTGGCACTTCTTTAACCGGCTTACACCAACAAGAACTTAAAGTATAGATGACGTTACTGAAAAGCCTTCAAATTCCTTAGAGTTAAAAGAAAGAAATGAAAATAAACAAGCAAATAAGGCCTAAACTCATAGACAATTTTTTTTTTAATTAAAGAGAGATTCTTCCTAGGTAAGAATCAGGGTGTAATGTACTGTCATGAGTTGCTGAGGGTCCTAATGTTGACCAAATGCTTGCTTACACCACCAATGTTGACAGTAACAACTTTTTTTCACCTCAGTTATTACTAAAAAAAGACCTTGGCATTTTAAATAACCATCCTCTATATAGACTTTTGCCCGCTTCACCATTAAGGCATATGACATTTTTTATGACCTGAAAAACTACATTATTGCTATGAGAAAATCCTGTGCAGGGAATTCCTGCTTTTGAATCCTGCAGACTTAAGTGCTTATGGGCCGTGGCAGAGGCTTATATCCCCAAAGCACCCTGTACCCCTTTACAGGTGCCTAGTAGACTCTTAAATACTTAGGGACTGATTAGTACATGGTAAATCTCTACTGGAAAGCTTGACTCCAAAAGTAGGGAGAAAAAGGCAGATGGTAAAAATCATTAAAACAATGGTTTTCTGTAGATCAATCTCTATAGTTGCAGTGCTATTTACAGGATCCTTTTAAAACATAGAGCAAGGAAAGTCTGAGCTGGACAATTGCTTTCTTCTGGGAAAGATAAAGTAGAGCTCAGACTAGGCAGCTTATTCCAACCTTTATTCTAGAGATTTATAAGGTAAATCTTTAAGCTTTCAAGAAAAGTTACAGAGAATGTCCTAGAAAAAGACTAAGTACATATTACTTAAAATCTATGAACTTGCTAGCCAACTGCTAGGTATTTAATGTAATTTCACTCTTATCCTGTCATTATTGTTGTCATTATCTTTTCATTGAAATAAAAAGCAAGAAAATAGTATGATATTAAAAACAAATGAACAAACCCCTGACCCACTACTGGAGCATCATGCACTAATATAAATTCAGTTATTTCCTCATCTACTATGCTGCCAGGCCTGACTGCACCCGAGCTCAAGGCCCAACAGTATCAAGAGGCCATACTGGACACACCTACATCAATATTCCATACATCAATATTCCACCAGCCACAAATGCAGTATTTCCAAATTTCACTTCCTAACTTCCCTACCCTGTTTTAAAGAATGAAATATGAATCCAGGCCACACCACCAAGCCATCTTTTACTTCTCCCCCAGTACACCTATCACCAAGTCTTCTAGTTTCCTTCTGTGAAATGCCAAGAGAATCCATTTCTGTCCTCTTTTCCCCACTGCCACTGTCCCACTCAAGAAGTCCATCATCTACTGTCAAGCGATTTTTCAATTCCTCACTCTCATTCACACTCATCAGTCCTCGAACCCTGGTGATACCAACCACATAAGCCCTTTGAGAAACAGTGAAACACGTCTATTCTAACTATTTATTTCAATACTTGCAAACGAAAATATGGCTATCACGGCTGAAAAATATACACCCTGACGCTGACCCGAATCTCATGGAAGGAGTGCAGCACTGGCTAGACTTACTAAAGCAGGAGACTCATCTTTCACTCCCAACCAACATTTTAGAATTTGTTTTCTATCCTGAATGCTTAGTTGTTGTTTTTTTTACTTTTGCTTAGTTTTCATTCTACCGTTAGCTAATCTCTTAAAGAACAGTATATACTTAAACATGGTTCATAATTTTTTTTGATTGGTATATACACACATATGTATGGATGGACTTCAAGCAGTCTTGATAATTTCACACACTTTTGGCCAACCTCCTGTCAGGTGTGATTACTTGGTCGGTTATAGATTTACTTTGTAGTAGGACTGACAAAGTGCTCAAACTAGGAGAATCAGCTCTGCTATGCTCTTTATTCACAGTGACATTATTAACATCATACTGAAAGTCACATTTTCTTAAGTCACTATCCTTTTTTTTAAGACTGTATTTTAAGAGTACATTTAGGTTTACAGCAAAATTGAGAGGAAGGTACAGAGATATCCCACATCCCTCCTGCCCCCATGCATGGACAGCCCACCCTGTTATAAACACTCCCTACCAGAGCACATTTGCTGCGACTGATGAACCCACACTGACACACCATCACCACCCAGATTACAGTTCACTCTTGACACTATTTTTTTTAATTAATTTAATAAAAATATAAATCCCCTTCACTGAGACATGAAATTCACCAGGGAGCAGACAACAAACAACTAACCACAGAATTATTTCATCACAGTATTGGAAATCTACAAAGGAAATCTTGGCTTTGTCTGGGGGTCAGGAGAGGCTGGCGAGAGTGACTTGGAGCAGTGCTTTGGGGCATGAGGTAAGGGTAACTGGGCGAAAAGAGAATAGAAGGCAGAGGGAACAGCATGGGCAAAAGGCCCTGGAGTGGAAAGGCCAGTCCGAGATGAAAATCCTACAGCCTAAACACAAACAGCAAAGCAGGAACAGGGAGAGGAGAGGCTGGTGAGTGGTAGGGGTCAGATCACACAGAGCCATGTGGGTCTTTGTAAGAAAGTGTGTCTTTATGCAAAAAGCAGTGGAAAGTCATGAAGGAGGAATAATAACAATCACCTCTAGATGATCAATCCACATGCAGTGAATGAACAAAAATAAATATCAATAAATGGTGGAACAGCCATTTGCTCTTGAGGGACTAGAAAAGTAATGCAGTAGGCACTCTTTGATTCTCTCTCCCACAATAAGAGAAGAAAGAGATAATAGTCATAATTCTTACCTTCCCGTCAAAGAAGTGATGGTTAAACATGTTATAATGGCAAAAGCTATCTTCCATATAAAACTGTGAATATCTGTAAAAAATTTAGTACTGCAGTTATTTGTCCAGTCACAGCTATACAGTATATAAATATATACATTTTAAAACTATGAAATCACACTTTTAATAAAATCAAGTTCATCATTCTTTAATTTTTTGAAATAAAAAATACTCTCCTCACATCTCAGAGAATCAGTAACAGTGGAAGAGTAACAAATTCATATGATGTTCCCAAGTTTAACAAACCACTGGTAAAATGACAGAATACTCATGTAAAATATATGTGCTTCTATGGACCAGAAGATTATACATAAACAATCAAGTTACTGATAGATTATCATACAGTTTAAGCTCAAAATGAGTTGGCAATTAAAATACATCTCTTGTCATTAATAATTTTAAGGAAAATATTGAACCAACATTTCTGTTCAATAGCTGTTAATTATTTGCTTCTGCAGTTCCAAAAAAGAAATTAGTATTTGATAGGAAGCCTTTATTTTCTACTGCAGATTAGCTTAATAAAATATGCTTCTCAATATATAGGAAAAAGAAGTACATTTCACATTTACTGAATTAGTGCCAGGAAAGAGGGATATTTACTGATTGAATCATTTTATTTTAACATACTACTTTAATATGCAATCAGTAATGAATGAAAGTACCAGCTTTAGGTATTAACATTTTATAAATCTTTACTAATTTGTTAGGCAAAATTAACACCACATCATAGCTTAAATTTGCATTTACTTGATTACTTACAACACTGAGTTTTCTTTATTCCATAATTGTATTTGTACTGTCTGTCTCTATGTTGTGCCCATTTATATATATGGGGTCTTAATGACTTTCCAGATGACTTCTGAGTTTTTTCTATAATACAGACACTTCTTTGTTATCTAAATAGGACTTTGAATTTACACAATTTTGTTATAAACAAGTCACACATGAACTATACCATCCTTTTAGAGAATTCATAACCTAGTGGGAAGACTAAAAAAATCAGGAACACATCCTTACTTACACACTTCTTTAAGCAAATCATGAGAGTGGCACTTCTTTGCTTCTACATCTACTCTGTTAGTTACTCATTACTGCCTACAAAGGACTCACAAGCCATGGGGAGTGGCCCTGGTTTACCCTCTCCCAATTGCATTGTGGTTAACAGGCTCCATAGTCAGAGATGGTCTGGTTTCAAACTCTGGGTCTCTCGCTTATTAGCTGTGTAACCTCACTAAGTTATTTAACCTATCCGAACCTCAGTTGCATCATCTGCAAAATGGGGAAAATGATAGTTTCTACCTCATAGGTCTTGGTCAGAATAAATGAGATAACATATGTAGTGCTTAATATATTGCCAGCTACACAGACCATACTGAAAAGTTAGGTATTATTTTAATGAATATCAGCTATAAAGATTTATATCTGAATGTCCATAATATTAGGGAATTAAGTTTATCTTCAACCAAAATTTCTCCTCCTATAATCTAAACTTATTTCTTTTTGCTCTGTGGAAATGGAAGAACAGCTGTTTGCCATTCTAAGTATAATATCCCCCAAAGTCATTTAAGATATTAAGATGTATTGTTAGTACATCTGCTGATTTCATAAAACATCAATTTGCACTAAGGGAATAAACAAAAGATTAGGTAACTGAAAAATATTTAAATTATATACTGTAACCTGATAAACAATCCAAAAATGGTGGGACAGTGTCACTGACTATTAATAAAATCTTCCTATTTAACTAAATTAAAAAAACTCAAAAAAATATATATATCATTTATTTCATACACAGGTGTATCTCAACACTAATAGTTATGGGTCAGCTATCATTTGAGGACTTTCTTCTTTCTTGTATTGCTTTGTAACTGTGAGTAAAGGAAAATACAATCTCTTTTTAAATATCTTTCTACCCCAGCTCCGTTTTTCTTTAAATTGCTTAACACACAGGTCATTTTTAAAAATTAAAAAATAAAACTTTATTTACATAAAATTCAGCACAGCACACTTGTCCAAAACATTCTGGGCTGCAGTGAGCAAGCCAGAGAGAGAAAAAAGCCAAGATTTCTGCTCTAAGTTTCCATCAAATACAAACAAGGAAGCAGAATTATTCATATTTTAAATTATAAAAAAATCACTGAACATTACCCTCTTAAAATGAAACTGGCCACAAAGAATTATTCTCTCCATTGAATAAGGCAAACAAAACCAATCAGAAATGCATGCACTTGAAAACTGCTCAAAGGACATTCATTTAATTTGGCCATTCATTCTCTTTAAATGAGAGTCAGTTACCAAGTATGAAACATGGTCTACACACAAGAAATGTAATCAAGAGCTGAATAAAATTAGTTCATGAAATGAACCTAAGAAATTCATTTTTTGGATATAACTTTATTTGGATGATAGTTTGCCAAACAGAGTTTCACATCTTTCATGCTAAAATTAGAGCATACAGAAATCCATCTTAGCAAATGTTAACTTTGTATCTTAGACCCCTGAAAAGGATATGTATAGCATATAGAATACTGGAGTTGAGGCAGTTTTCTGCAGCCATAGACAGACCTTTTGTGGGGGCAAAAACGAATCAAAGTCAATGCGCCAAAAGTAACTAGTCACTGCCACTCTGTCACACAGGAATTTTTTCCTGATTTAACTGCATTCCTTGAGAAATCTGAACCAACACATTTCATCATATTGTAAATACAGAAACAGTCTGAGTTCATTCTGGCTACTAATGTGTTTCAATAAATCAGCTCTCTCAACACCCAATGTGGACCTTTTATAGAACTAACTCAGTATCAAAGAAACTAATACAACACCTTCACCTTTTGTTTGCAACACACACATAGAGGTTTACAGACATGAAAAGAAAAAAAAGTTATCCATAAACTATACAATAACTCTATCCACATTCCCGTACTCCCTACTCTGACTAGGAGATTTCAACTGTGTACAGTGTCAAGAAAGGCAACTCCATGGCATTTAATTCAAGAGAGTTAAGGGGCCTTAAGGCATGGCATTTAAGGCAAAAAGAAAAAGAGTTAAGGGGGGCCATATAAATCTTTCAAATTAAATCAGATAAGATGAAAAGAGTTCTGGAGAATGGTTACACAACAATGTAAAGGTACCCAAGCTTACTTAACACTATGGAACTGTACATTTAAAATGGTTAAGAGGGTAATTTTATGCTATGTGTATTTTATCACAGTTTTTTTTTAAGTGTATCAGGGCACTAGCAATAAGTGATACGAAAATCAAGGTTAAGGAAATAATTTAATTTACAATAGCAACAAAAAGAAAATATTTAGGAATAAACTTAACAAAAGAGGTATAAGATTTGTACACTGAAAACTACAAAACATTGTAAAGAAATTAAAAAGACCTAAATAAATGGAAAGACATCTCATGTTCATGAACTAAAGACTTAATATTAAAACGGAACTGTTCCCCAATTGACCTACAAATTCAGTGCAATCCTATAAAAAGCCCTGTGGCTTTTTTTTTAGGAATTGACAAGCTTCTAAAATTCATATGGAAATGCAAAGAACCCACAATAGCCAAAACAATCTTGGAAAAGAGTAAGGTTGGAAGACTCATACCTCCCAATTTTAAAACTTACTACAAAGCAACAGCAATCAAGACTGCACGGGATGGCATAATGATAGGCATAGATCAGAGGAACAGAACTGAGAGCCCAAAAATAAACCCATACACTTATGGTCATTTGGTTTTCAATGAGGCACCAAGGCTATTTAATGGGAAAAGAATAATAGTTTCAACAAATGGTGCTGAGGTAAATGGATATTTACAAGCAGAAGGATAAAGCTGGACTCCTACGTCATCCCATATTAAAATTAACTTAAAATAGATCAAAGACCTAAATGCAAGAGCTAAAATTATATAATTCTTACAAGAAAATGTAGGTATAAATATTCATGACCTTGGATTAGACAATAATTTCTTAGATATGACACCTAACCAAAAACACAAGCAACCAAAGAAAAAAGAGAAAACTTGGACTTAAGACAACCCACAGAACTGGAGAAAATATCTGTAAACATCTATCTGATAAAGGTCTAGTATCCAGAATATATTAAGAAGTCTTTCAATTCAACAACAACAAGACAACAAATTTAAAAAAGGTCAAAGGACTAAATAGGAATTTCTCCAAAAAGATAATGGACTGGATAGTCAGTTCATGTCCATATGTACATGAAAAGATGTTCAACATCATCAGCCATCAGTAAAATGCAAAATAAAGCCACAATGAGATACTACATTGAAAAGACGGCCAATCCAAGTGCTGTCAAGATTATGGAGAAGTTGGACCTCTCAGACATTGCTGGTGGGAATGTAAAATGGTATACCTTGGAAAACAGTCTGGCAATTTCTCAAAAGTTAAAAACAGAGTTACTATAGGACCCAGCAATTCCACTATTAAAGCATTTTACGGGCTAAACTGTATCCCCCAAAATTCTTCTGTTGAAGCTCAATCCCCAGTACCTCAGAATGTGGCAGTATTTGGAGATAGGGCCTTAAAGAGGTGATTAAACTACAATGAGGCCATTAGGGTGGACCTTAATGCAATATGACTGATGTATTTATAAAAAGGAAATTTGAACACAAAGGGACACCAGGGATGTTCACACACAGAGGAAAGACCATGTGAGGACACAGTGAGAAGGTGGCCATCTACAAGCTAAGGAGAGAGAACTTGGAAGAAATCAAATTACTGCCACCTTGATCTTGGACTTAACACACTTCAAAACTGTGAGAAAATAAATTGTTATTGTTTAAGCCACCCAATCTACGGTATTATGTTACAGCAGCCCTAGCAAACTAAGACAATACACAAGAGACAGGAAAGCATATGTTCACATAAAAATTTCTACACAGATTTTTGTAACAGCATTATTCATAATAGTCAAAAAGTGGAAGCAACCCAAATGTCCATCAACCAATGAATGGAAACAAAATTTGATATACAGCCACACAATGGAATATTTTTCAGTCATTAAAAAAGGATGAACTGGAGACTTCTGGGAAGATGGCGGCGTGACCAGGGTGGCGGAAATCTCCTCCCAAAACCATATGTATTTATAAAAATACAACAAATACAACTATTCCTAAAAAAGACACCAGAAGATACAGGACAGCACACAGCCTGCAGCTACACCTGAGAGGACTCGGCACCCCGCGAGGTGGGTAAGATATGGAGCCGCAACCCGGCAGGACCCGAGCACTCCTCTACCCCAGCGCACCGGCAGGAGGAGAGGATTCAGAGCCAGGAGGGAGTGGAAGTACAGGCCCGCAAAATAACCAGCCCTGGTGATCTGCGCCGGGAGCACTGACACACATCGGTGTATCGGAGATTGGAGAGAGAGAGGGTGCAGGTTCTGAGCTTGGGAACGCACCAGGTCCTCCCAGCCAGCTCTCAGGACAAAAGAAAAGCGTGCACTTTTTTTTTTTAGCAGTCTTAAAGAGACAAGGGCCCAGGATCATCCCAGCACACTCAGCCCAGCAGGAATTTCGGACCCCTTGGCTGGCGACTGGGAAAGAGTAGTTGCACTCAGTTGTCCCACAGAGATCAACAGCCTCCCATTTGTTCCCACCCCAGCCAGAGCTACAAAGGGCCCTGCAGAGCGGCGCGGCTGCGGCTGCGGCATAGTGGAGCAACAGTGCCACCTACAGCATCCCCACAGAATCTAAACCTGGTGGGCGTTTTTTTTTTCTTTTCTTTTCTTTCTTTTCCTTCTTTCTTTTTTTTCTCTTTTCTTTCTTTTTTTTTCTTTTTAAAAGTCTTGAAGAGCCCAGCTGACATACGTGGCACCTACCAGCGACCACTTCTATCGCCATGAAAAGACAGAGGAATATGGTACAAACAAAACTCACCCAGACCCAGACAACACCAGAGAGGGAACCTGAAGGAATGAAAATGCACAACCCCCCTGAAAAAGAATTCAGAACAAAAGTCATAACCATACTGATGGATCTACAGAGAAATATGCAAGAGCTGAGGGAGGAAGTGAGGGAAGTGAGGAGAGACAATGCAGAATTGAGACAAGCGATCGACAGGCTTAGCAGCAGACTGGACGAGATGCAAGAGACTGTTAATGGAATAGAAATCAGAGAACAGGAATACAGAGAAGCTGAGGCAGAGAGAGATAAAAAGATCTCTAGGAATGAAAGAATATTAAGAGAACTGTGTGACCAACCCAAATGGAACAATATTCACATCATAGGAGTACCAGAGGAAGAAGAGAGATAAAAAGGTATTGAAAGTGTCATTAAAGAAATAATTGCTGAAAAATTCCCCATGCTGGGGAAGGAAATAGTCTCGCAGTACACAGAAGCCCACAGATCTCACAACACAAGGGACCCAAGGAAGACAACACCAAGACACATAATAATTAAAATGGCAAAGATCAAAGATAAAGACAGAGCATTAAAGGCAGCTAAAGAGAGAAAAAAGATAATATACAAAGGAAAACCCATCAGACTATCATCAGACTTCTCAACAGAAACCTTACAGGCCAGAAGAGAATGGCATATTTAACGTCATGAAACAGAAGGGCCTCGAACCAAGAATATTGTATCCAGCACAATTATCATTTAAATATGATGGATGGATTAAACAATCTGCAGACAACTGAAAGTTGAGAGAGTCTGCCTCTCATAAACCACCACTACAGGGTATCTTTAACAGGCTGCTCTATAGGGAAGCACTCCTAAGGCTAAAAAAGATGTCACCAGAGAAAATACAATCATAGCAAAGAAAGCAGACCATCCAAATACTAACTAAAGGCAAAGAATAAAACACCTAGCATATAAAGAATAGAGGAGGAAGAATAAGAAGGGAGAGAAATAAAGAAACATCAGACTGTGTTTACAATAACTTAACAAGAACGTTAACTTAGATTGTTAGATAGTAAAGAAGCAACCCTTGAACCTTTGGTAACCACGAATCTAAAGCCAGCAATGGCAATAGTTACATACCTATCCATAATCACCCTAAATATAAATGGACTGCATGCACCAATCAAAAGACATAGAGTTACTGAATGGATAAAAAAAACAAGACCCACCTATATGCTGCTTACAAGAGACTCACCCCAAACCCAAAGATAAACACAGACTAAAAGTGAAGGGATGGAAAAAGAAATTTCATGCAAACAACAAAGAGAAAAAAGCAGGTGTTGCAGTACTTGTATCAGACAAAATAGACTTCAAAACGAAGAAAGTAGCAAGAGATAAAGAAGGACATTACATAATGATAAAGGGGTCAGTTCAACAAGAAGATACAACCATTATAAATATATATGCACCCAACACAGGAGCGCCAGCATATGTGTAACAAATACTAACACAATTAAAGGAGGAAACAGAAAGCAATGCACTCATTTTAGGAGACTTCACCACACCACTCACTCCAAAGGACAGATCAACCAGACAGAAAATAAGTAAAGACACAGAGGCACTGAACAACACACTAGAACAGATGGACCTTACAGACATCTACAGAACACTACACCCAAAAGCAACAGGATACACATACTTCTCAAGTGCACATGGAACATTTTCCAGAATAGACCACATACTAGGCCACAAGAAGAACCACAATAAATTAAAAAATATTGAAATTCTACCAACCAACTTCTCAGATCACAAAGGTATAAAACTAGAAATAAATTTTAGAAAGAAAACAAAAAGGCTCACAAATACATGGAGACTTAACAACATTCTCCTAATTAATCAGTGGGTTAATGACCAAATGAAAACAGAAATGAAAGAATACATGGAGACTAATGACAACAACAACACAAAGCCACAACTTCTGTGGGACGCAGAAAAGGAAGTTCTAAGAGGAAAGTATATTGCAATCCAGGCCTATTTAAAGAAGGAAGAACATTTCCAAATGAATAGTCTAAAGACCCAATTACTGAAATTGGAAAAAGAAGAACAAATGAGGCCCAAAGTCACCAGAAGGAGGGACATAATAAAGATCAGAGAAGACATAAAATTGAGAAGAATAAAACAATAGAAAACAATTAATGAAACCAAGAGCTGGTTCTTTGAAAAAATAAACAAAATAGATAAACCCCTAGCCAGACTCATTAAGAGAAAAAGAGAATCTACACACATAAACAGAATCAGAAATTAGAAAGGAAAAATAATGACAGACCCCACAGAAATACAAAGAATTATAAGAGAATATTATGAGAATCTATATGCTAACAAGTTGAAAAGCCTAGAAGAAGTGGACAACTTCTTAGAAAAATACAACCTTCCAAAACTGACCAAGCAAGAAACAGAAAAACTAAACAGACTAATCACCAGCAACGAAATTGAATCGGTAATCAAAAAACTACCCAAGAACAAAACCTCCGGACCAGATGGATTCACCTCTGAATTCTACTAGACATATAGAGAAGAAATAACACCCATTCTTCTTAAAGTTTTCCAAAAAATAGAAGAGGAGGGAATACTTCCAAACTCATTCTATGAACCCAGCATCACTCTAATATCAAAACCGGGCAAAGACATCACCAAAAAAGAAAATTACAGACCAATATCCCTGATGAACGTAGATGTAAAAATACTCAACAAAATATTAGCAAACCGAATTCAAAAATACATCAAGAGGATCATACACCATGATCAAGTGGGATTCATCCCAGGGATGCAAGGGTGGTACAACACTCGAAAATCCATCAACATCATCCACCACATCAACAAAAGAAGAACAAAAACCACATGATCATCTCCATTGATGCTGAAAAAGCATTTAACAAAATTCAGCATCCATCCATGATTAAAACACTCAACAAAATGGGTATGGAGGGCAAGTACCTCAACATCATAAAGGCCATATATGACAAACCCACAGCCAACATCATACTTAACAGTGAGAGGCTGAAAGCTTTTCATCTAAGATCAGGAACAAGACAGGGATGCCCACTCTCTCACTGTTATTCAACATAGTACTGGAGGTCCTAGCCACGGCAATCAGACAAAACAAAGACATACAAGGCATCCAGATTGGTAAAGAAGAAGTCAAATTGTCACTATTTGCAGATGACATGATATTGTACATAAATAACCCTAAAGACTCTACTCCAAAACTACTAGAACTAATATCTGAATTCAGCAAAGTTACAGGATACAAAATTAACACACAGAAATCTGTTGCTTTCCTATACACTGACAATGAACTAATAGAAAGAGAAATCAGAAAAACAATTCCATTCACAATTGCATCAAAAAGAATAAAATACTTAGGAATAAACCTAACGAAGGAAGTAAAAGACCTGTACTCTGAAACCTACAAGACACTCCTAAGAGAAATTAAAGAGGACACTAACAAACGGAAATTCATCCCATGCTCTTGGCTAGGAAGAATAAATATTGTCAAAATGGCTATACTACCTAAAGCAATCTACAGATTCAATACAATTCTTATCAAACTACCAACAGCTTTCTTCAATGAACTGGAACAAATAATTCTAAAATTCATATGGAACCACAAAAGACCCGAATAGCCAAAGCAATCCTGAGGAATTATGCTCCCAGACTTCAAGCTCTACTACAAAGCCACAGTAATCAAGACAATTTGGTATTGGCACAAAAACAGACCCACAGACCAGTGGAACAGAATAGAAAATCCAAACATTAACCCAAACATATACAGTCAATTAATATTTGATAAAGGAGCCTGGGATATAAAATGGGGAGATGACAGCCTCTTCAGCAGCTGGGGTTGGAAAAACTGGACAGCTACATGTAAGAGAATGAAACTGGATTACTGTTTAACCCCATACACAAAGGTAAACTCAAGGTGGATCAAAGACCTGAATGTAAGTCATGAAACCATAAAACTCTTAGAAAAAAATATAGGCAAAAATCTCTTGGACATAAACATGAGCAACTTCTTCATGAACATATCTCCCCGGACAAGGGAAACAAAAGCAAAAATGAACAAGTGGAATTATATCAAGCTGAAAACTTTCTGTACAGCAAAGGACACCATCAATAGAACAAAATGACATCCTACAGTATGGGAGAATATATTCATAAATGACGTATCCGATAAGGGGTTGACATCCAAAATATATAAAGAACTCATGCACTTTAACAAACAAAAAGGAAATAATCCAATTAAGAAGTGGGCAGAGGACATGAATAGACACTTCTCCAAAGAAGAAATTCAGATGGCCAACAGGCACATGAAAAGATGTTCCACATCGCTAATCATCAGAGAAATGCAGATTAAAACCACAATGAGATATCACCTCACACCAGTAAGGATGGCCAACATCCAAAACACAAACAACAAAAAATGTTGGCGAGGATGTGGAGAAAAGGGAACCCTCCTACACTGCTGGTGGGAATGCAAATTAGTTCAACCATTGTGGAAAGCAGTATGGAGGTTCCTCAAAAAACTCAAAATATCTCACTACGCTGATGGACAGTGACTGTAATGGGGTTGGTGGGGGGGACCTGATGAAGGGGTAGTTTAATAACTGCGATATTGCACATGTAATTGTAGATTAATGATAATAAAATAAATTATATTAAAAAAAAACTCAAAATAGAAATACCATTTGACCCAGGAATCCCACTCCTAGGAATTTACCCTAAGAATGCAGCAGCCCAGTTTCAAAAAGACATATGCACCCCTATGTTTATCGCAGCACTATTTACAATAGCCATGAAATGGAAGCAACCTAAGTGTCCATCAGTAGATGAATGGATAAAGAAGATGTGGTACATATACACAATGGAATATTATTCAGCCATAAGAAGAAAACAAAATCCTACCATTTGCAACAACATGGATGGAGCTAGAGGGTATTATGCTCAGTGAAATAAGCCAAGCCGAAAAAGACAGGTATCAAATGATTTCACTCATATGTGGAGTATAAGAACAAAGAAAAAATACTGAAGGAACAAAACAGCAGCAGACTCACAGAACCCAAGAACAGACTAATAGTTACCAAAGGGAAAGGGACTGGGGAGGATGGGTGTTAAGGGAGGGGCAAGGGGGAAGAAGGGACATTACAATTAGCAGATGTAATGTTGGGGGGGCACGGGGAGGGCTGTACAACCCAGAGAGGACAAGTAGTGACTCTATGGCATCTCACTACGCTGATGGACAGTGACTGTAATGGGGTTGGTGGGGGGGACCTGATGAAGGGGGTAGTTTAATAACCATAATATTGCACATGTAATTGTAGATTAATGATACCAAAATATATTATAAAGAGTAAGAATATCCTAAAATCATTACATTTTGTCAAAGTAAATGTTTACACTGCAAAAAAAAAAAAGGATGAACTACTGATACATGCTACAACATGGCTTAAACTTGAAAATATTACGCTATGTGAAAGAAGTTAGGTGCTGAAGGTCACATATTGCATGATTCCATTTATATGAAATATCCAGAATAGGCACAATAGGGGGAGGGGAATGAGGAAAGACTGTTTATTGGGAGAGTACTTCTTTTAAAGGTGATGGAAATGTTTTGGAATTAGATAGTAGTGGTCGTTGTACAACCTTGAATAATACTAAAAAAAAATACACACAACTAGCTTAGAAAAAGCTGTCTTTAGTGAAATCAGAATCATTACATATTTTTTCATGTAACTTCAAAGACTCATGCTATTAAAAAGAGAACACTACCATTTTCCCTGAAGTAAAAGTGTCAAAGGTAGGAATGTGAGTGCTGCTGACAACTGACAGCTATTGTCATGAATTGTGCACATATGATTTTTTTTGTCTCTCCAGTACCTCCCCCTTACCCCCCAACTCCTTCAGTCAAACACCTTTTTGCTATGGTGAATCTCCTCCAAGTGGTTGGTCAGGGGCTGGCCTAAGCACCCTATCTGCCAGGCCATGGAGATGGCTCAGGAATGGATGTTTGATGCCTGCCAAACTAGTCAGACTACTCCCTGAAGTTGTGCCATGCGGCTCTTGGCAAAGACTGACTCTTTCTACTGGGCAGTTAAGCTGAGGATACATAAACTTTAAAGCTGCTGCTGCCAAAATCCCTGGTAGTATGAGGAAGCTGTAGAAAAAGCCAGCACACAGAGAAAGACAGAATGAGAGATAGAGAAAGACAGAACCCTAACAACATCATGGAAGGCCCAGGAATTGACGGAACAAAAACCTGCTATATCTTAGACAACAAAAATGTGAGCCAATACATTCTCTTTGACATAAACCAATTTCCAGGACTCCATCCTGACTAATCTGAGTGTCTTATTCTAAATATGTGAATAACCTGGAAATCAGTTATTGACTCATCTGAGAACCTTTGTGGAACAAGGCAGGGGGATAGACAGAGAAAGGGACAGATAGAAGGATGACAAAAGAGAAAGGGGCTAAAAAAGAAAGGCATATCTGCAAGTTCAAAAGCAAAGTTATTTCTAGAGAATAACTTAATTTTTGGAGCCAGACTGACAGGGCTTGAATCCTGACTTGGCTACTTACAAAGTGACTTTAGCTAAGTTATTTAACCTCTCTGAACCTCAGTTTACTCATCTGGAAAATGAGAATGATAACAGCATCTCCCTTATAGGGCTGTTGTGAGGACTGCGTGGGTTAGAACAGGCTTTGACACATGACAAGCATTCAATACCAATTATTATTATTATTGTTACTGTAAGAACCTAAAAGTTAAGCTTCTGCCTTTAACATAATACATAATAATTTAACAGTAATACGACAGGAATGTGATATTTAAAAAAGAAACTGACATATCCATGCAATACAATGTTATACAGCCATAAAAGGAATGAAGTACTGTTATACTCTATGACATAGATGAACCTTGAAAATATTATGCTAAGTGAAAGAAGCCACATACATAGGTCACATACTGTATGATTCCATTTACATAAAACATCCAGAATAGACAAATCCACAGAGACAGAAAGCAGATCAGTAGTTATCAGAGGAAGGAGGTACAGGGTTTCTTTGCAGCTGATAAAATTAGACAGTGGTGATGGCTGAAGAACAGTGAATATCCCCATAGCCACTGGCATATATACTTTAAAATGGTAAATTTCAAGTAAATTTTATCTCAATTACAAAAAGAGAAATTGTGTTTATCTTTCAGAAGTCTGTATTATCACTTATGGAATTCCATTTCAGCAAGGATCCCTCATGTTAAGCAGATATTAGTAAACTGTGCTAGTACTATTAATAAGGGATGAGGGGGTTACAGAAGTATGGGTTATTTCTGAGAAACACAGCTGTTTGTATTAGACAAGCCAAAGCTGACATGGAAATCTAAAGGAAAATAAATTATATAAGCTATATTTTTGCTGTGACTTTTTACACTTTAAACATCTGTCAGTCCTGTTTTTAGGGAAAGAAAGCATAAACTTCAAAGATTCTCTCCAACAAATACTGGGATATTGGCCAAAGAGCATTGCCAGATTAAATAAAAAGAAACACAACACCTGATTCCTCCAATACATTCAGGAACAACTAAAAGATACTAAGAACATGGTTTCTTTCAGGCTCATAATGGAGTCCTGGAATTCTACAATGAGAGAAACTAGGAAGAGTAATTCAAATTTACAGAATCACAGGGAATGTGGATGGACATATTGCCACCCTGTGTTATAAATCAAAAGTCTTATCTTCTGAATTACCACCAGAGGAGATTCAAGGTGTGGTCCTCTGTCTCTCTCTTCTCCGTTTGTCCCAACTCATCAGTTGTCATTTAATTCTGACTCTCTCTCACAAGGCTTATCTATTTTTCTAATCCTCAGTTTGGGACCTGTTCAGTCCCCAGGTAGCATTCCCTTCACTTCAGGCTATGTCCAGTGAAAGACTTTATGAACATCATTTCATAAAATTTTTTAAATAAATGTCTTACATCACTTAAAATTATGATGAAATAAAATCCTGGAGAAGTTCAGAATTATCTTTGAAAAATAAGTATATGAGAAGAAATTTCACTCAATAGATTTCAAAGTTAAATTATAAGCCAAAAACAACTAGATATATTCATATTGAAAATTTAGGAAGCACACTAGTAAAAAGAGAAATCTACTGCCTCCCTGTTTGAAATATGGAAGATTACATGCAGAGTTTATATAACTAAAAGGGAGGCTTATAACCAATTACTATTTCAAAATGTAAATTAAAGGATTATAGTTGGTAATAAACAAGTAATAAGAGGAAAATATTAAAAACAAACAGGAGATAATGAAGGAAAATAAATATTGCATTTTGTAAACCTACCGAAAATCAATATCCAATAAAAGGCTTTTAATGTTAGACTTCTTGTCACCTGATGCTTTCAGCCTGATCAGCTCATGCAACCTAAAGCAATTAGTGAAAGCAAATTTAATTAGAAATTAAAAATGCGACAGATAATAGTGAATAAACCAAAAAACGCGTCAATGTTCTTCTGTTATTTCTAATATTTCAATGGAGCAATGAAGAAAATCTGGCAGGTGTAACCAAGGTTTCAATTTTGCAAATATTTTTAAAAAGGCAGAACTTATCTGAAACTTATTTAAGTAAATAATTTAAGACTCAAATCCAAAAGAATCCCCTATCATATATCACAAATCTATGAAGATTTCTCTCAAATGAAATACAGATGGCAAACTCCTTAAAAGACGGACCACGCTTTATACTTCCTTTGTATACTCAAAGCTTCATATTATATCCTGGAACATAGTAAATAACTACTTGATAATATTTTCTTACAGTTTTAATAGCAGTGGTAAGAGACGTTTTTAAAAATCATGTAACATACCTTGGTGTTCCAACACACAGTACTCTTCTGAATCCGAGGTTAGAAAGTAGGTCTACCAAAAACTGACAGCTCCTATCAGCAAACAAATACTGGGCATTTGTCTTCTTGTTTTCCAATGGATAAAGGAGTTGACTGGGCCTTTTCAACTGGGTGATAGAAATATCACCCACTACCTGATGTTCATGATGCTTCTCCCAGTCACCTGGCAATAGCAACTGCTGACATCTCTGACAAAACCTTCTCTGAGACAAGGGCAGCTCCATCAACTTCAAGTACCTTCAAGACACAATAAAGCACAAAGGAATGCATTTTAAGTTTGTTTTAAAGACAACTTATTTTTGCTATTTTTAGTATGCAAAAAGTATTATTACTTCCTAAAGAGTACTATGTAAAGAAGCAAAGAAGAAAGATCTGTAGAATGTGAGCTAGAATTTACGCCTGGCTGCATACCTACAAAGTGGAAAAGAATCAGCAATTTCATAAGAATTGAGATGCTCCAATTTAGTCACTGAATGAAGATCAATATCCATTTAAAATATGAATATAATATATTACTCAAGCAACTTAGTAGTAATGGAGACTACTATCACGTTTGAATTTATTGAAAAATCCATGTATTCTAACTCTGAAGTAGTAAACGGCCTGGCTCAGTCTGACAGTCATTTTAAAATGAGAAATTAAGATCATTCTTCAATTTCTTATGGCATACTTAGCAAGAAAAACTACCTCCTAAAAGAAAAAACGTTCCTATGAAGTTCATCTATTCTTAACAGTGCCAGTGGAGGCTGTTCTGAGAAGCTCATCGCCAAAACAGCAAGACAATATTCAAAACCTTAAAAAATCATTACTGGGTACCCCATCTCATCTCTTTCAAGTCATCTTTGTATCTGATTTCAAAATCATTGCTTTGGAGTTTTGTTTCTTTTTTCATTTTATTAGAGATGATTAAAGAGAAGAAATAATTACAGTTAGTATGTTTTAAAAGCTGGTTCTGTGTATGTGATACCAGCTATGAAATCAGAATAAGAAAATAAAAAATAGTAAGATTATTGAGGCTCATAGAATGTGAGAAATGTCTAAATCCAGGCATTTTAAACACTGCATTAAAGGATTCTTACAGTTTGAGAAGAATCATGTGGTTTCACCTGAACTCAACTCGGGAACTGCACTGTAAGAACTGTGAACTTAGCAAAGAATCAAAGTGGGTTTTAAAACTTTTTATATATCTAAGCACAGTTTCACTTCAAAGCACCCAAGGCAGTGACAAATAGGTATTTTGAATGACTACAGCAAGAAATAAGTTTATCGCGCCAGTAATTTAAATGTTTCTTCTGATAACCATTTCTTTTGACAGTCTTATCTGTGACTGGAAAGAAAAAGAAGAGCAATATTAAAGAAACTTTTATAGTAATTCAAAGTAAAAAGGTCAGCAGAGAGAAGGGCCCCTAAGACATCAAATCCAAGCAGAAAGAACCAGTACACTTTTCAGCAACACAGACACTAAATTTACCACAGTTCCCTTTTATTATTAAATGCTAAGTGTTGAAGACTCCCACATCCAGCCATAATAGAGTAAGCAGATTTACCATGCTGGCCCTCAAAAAACTTTTTAAATAGACAAAATATGTGAAACCACAGTTTAGACATTGGACAATGGGCAGTCCAAACAGTGAATGATAAGAGAAGGGACCAGATGAGTGAGTGGGACAACTGCCCAGCTTACTGCCTGTGGGGAGCTGGCAGCACAGGGCCAGAGCCCAAATGGAGTTCAGTGTGTTGATGAAATAAAGTTGAGAATTCGTGGGGGCTCAGGTGGCTAGAATTTATAAGGCAGAGGAATGGAGAATGTATGTGGAGTACAGAGAGCAGAAAATGGGACACTGAGAGAGAGAGAGCACTCCACAATTTGCTATGATTCCCCTCAAGTCTTTAGCTGAGTACCTATCAGTACAGGTGTGTGAAGAAACTACCAGAGAAAGGGAGAGAGCCACTGAGTGGGAGCAGGTGGAACAATCACTGGATACACAAACAGGGTACCAACTGTGAGAAGCCTCACAGAACACAAGCATTAGGTGGAGTGCTCAGAGGGTCCTGCCTGGGACTGGGAAAAATTAGCCCTACCCCAGAGGCTGCTCTAGTCTCACCAAAAAGCTTAAGATATGCCTTCAAAAGCAAAAGAACAACAAATCTTTTCTGCAAAGAATCAGACAGCAAATATTTGGAGCTTGGCAGGCCATCTGGTCTCTCTGTCACAACTACTCCATCATAGTAGCACAAAAGCAACCACGAACCACATGTAAACGAACAGGCATGGCCAGATTTGGCCTGGAGGCTGAAGTTTGCCAAATCCTGCTCAAGAATATCAAGTCACTTAACTGCCCCAGAACACAGCTCAAAAATATGTAAAGGGATAAAAAATATCCAGTATACAAGGTAAAACTGACCCTACTAGCATTGAATCAATTGCCAGGTATGCAAACAAACAGGAAAACAGGGCTTATGATAGGGGAGGAAAAAAAACAAACCAATTGCAACCCACTCAGAAATGACAGATGATACAATCAGTAGACAAAGATGATAAAGATATTTATTATAACTATATTTCACATGTTCAAGATGGTAGAGAAAAGAATGAGCTTGTTAAGTGAAAACATGGAAAATACTAAAAAGACCCAAATCAAACCAATGAAAGTTATTTTAAACTGAGACAAGAAAAAGAAATAAAAGGCACAGATTGGAAAGGAAACATTAAAACTTATTTATTCACAAACAATATGATCGTGTAAGTAGAAAGGAATCTTCAAAATTGCTGCTGGAACTAATAAGTAAGCTTATCAAGATTGCAGGATAAAAGACTAATACACAAAATCAACTGTATTGTTACAGATTGTTAAAGCTCTGGCTTATACCTGAGCACATGATCAATCTTAATAACACACAAAGTGAACTATCTATCTTTTGGCATGATATAAAAGGAAATACACCCACCACTTACAAAAAGAGTTTTGTCCCCCAAAATTGAACTTGAGTCTTATGATGCTTCTGCTTTACAAGAAATACGGGGAACATAAAAAGTGTTAAACAACATTCCAGGATACAATCAACCAAATCCAGAATGTGGAAAATTCCATAGGACAAATGACTCTGTTTCTTTAACAAACAAAAGATTAAAGATATCAAACAACTGCAGTGTATCAACTCTGGATCCTGATTTGAACAAACCAATTAGAAAATGGCATTTATGAGCTAATAAGAGAATACTAAAAAAGAGTACTAAATGCATGTTACATAATACTAAGTAATTGTTCATTTTTTAGGTATCTTAAGTATTGTGATTACGTTTTTTTAAAAAAGGCCTTATCTCTGAGATTCAAGATGGTGGTGTGAGAGGTGAGAGAGAGAATTCCTCCCAAAACCAGATATAGTGTGAAAATATAGTTAATACAACTAGCCGTAAAAGAGCAACAGGAAATAAGGCTACATCAGACTGCATACAGACCTCACGAACAGATCAGACCTCATTAAACAGGGTAAACGAAAGCCTTGATCCGGCAGGACCCGAACCCTTCCCCCACCCCAGCTTACGGGTGAGAGGAAGAGAAATGGAGCGGGGAGGGAGTGGAAGCCTGGAACTGCTGAACACCCAGCCCTGGAGGTCTGCTTTGGACCACAGTCCTACATGTGTGGTGCTCTGGAGGTTGCTGGGGTTGGGGAGCTGGGACAGGAGGAGAGCTTAAAAGACTGAGATTCTGGCTGTTTGTGGAGGGCAGGGATCCACATCGGGCCACTCTGGGATAAAGGAAAGGTGGGTGATCTGACAGGCTTCCTAGCAGTGAGAGGGCTGCTGAAGGGGCTCGGTTTGCACGGAGCTTGCTATGGCGGAGAAGGGATAGGTGGACAAGGTTGTCTGGGTGCACTCTGCCCAGCGGATTGGGAACTTTGAGGAGCTTGAGGCTCCCCATCCCCCTGGCTGCCTACTCAGCTCTGAGGCCCCGCACTGTGACACGAAGTCTGCTCTGCCTTCCTCCTGGCCTGCTGGCACCTGCTCACAAACCGGCAGTCACTGCACTGGCGTCAGGCCAACTGGAGGCCGTGCCTAAAAAAGCTAGAGACACCAAGAACAGAAGAATACACCAGTGTGCTCGGCCCACTGGCTCTGATACTGGAGACAGGCACTGCAGCCAGGAATCAGGAAACAGCTCTTTCCTGCCACAAGGCACCAGTGCCGCTCCCCTACTACCCGCAATCTCACTCTAGGGGCTAAGCAGCTCCAAACCTGGAGCTTCTGGGCACTAGAGGCACCACAAAGAATTATGAAACGTCAGAGGAACCTGGTTCAGACCAAAATATCATAAACCCCAGAAAAAGGACCAAATGAAACTGACTCACCCTTCCTGAAAGAGAGTTTAAAATAAAAATCATAAACATGCTCATGGAGGTACAAACAATTATTCAAAAATTCAGGGATGAATTTAAGACAGAGATTCAATCATTAGGAAATACCATATCTGAAATGAAACATACAATGGAGGGATTTAAAAGCAGATTAGATGTAGTAGAAGAGATTGTAAATGGGATAGATATTAGAGAAGAGGAATACAAAGAAGCTGAGACACAGAGAGCACAAAGGATCTCTAAGAATGAAAGAATATTGAGAGAACTGTGTCACCAATCCAAACGGAACAATATTTGCATTACAGGGGTACCAGAAGAAGAGAGAGAAAAAGGGATAGGAAGTGTTATTGATGAGGTAATTGCTGAAAATTTTCCCAGTCTGGGGAAGGAGACAGTCTCTCAAGCCATGGAGGTGCACAGATCTCCCCAACACAAGGGACCCAAGGAAGACAACATCAAGACATATAATAATTAAAATGGCAAAGATCGAGGATAAAGACAGACTTTTAAAAGCAGCTAGAGAGAGAAAAAAGATCACATACAAAGGAAAACCCATCAGGCTATCATCAGATTTCTCAACAGAAAACTTACAGGCCAGAAGGGAGTGGAATGATATATTTAATGCAATGAAGCAGAAAGACCAAGAACCAAGAATACTCTACCCAGCAAGGTTTATCATTTAAATTTGAAGGAGGGATTAAACAATTTTCAGATAAGCAAAAGATGAGAGAATTTACCTCCCACAAATCACTTCTACAGTGCATTTTGGAGGGACTGCTATAGATGGAAGGATTAGTAAAGCTAAAAAGATGTCACCAGGGGAAATAAAACCACAACAAAGTAGAACAATTAAATACTAAGCAGATGCAAAATCAAATCAACTACCCCTAAAGTCAATCAAGGGATAGACAAAGAGTACAGAATATGATACCAAACATACAAAGAATGAAGGAGGAAGAAAAAGGAGGAAAAAAAAAGAACCTTTAGGTTGTGTTTGTAATAGCATACAAAGTGAGTTAAATTAGACTGTTAGATAGTAAGAGAATTACCCTTGAACCTTTGGTAACCACAAATTCAAAGCCTGCAATGGCAATAAGTACATACCTATTCATAATCACCCTAAATGTAAACGGTCTGAATGCACCAATCAAAAGACACAGAGTTACTGAATGGATAAAAAAACAAGACCCATCTACATGCTGCCTACAAGAGACTCACTTCAAAACCAAAGACATACACAGACTGAAAGTGAAGGGATGGAAAAAGATATTTCATGCAACTAATAGGGAGAAAAAAGCAGGAGTTGCAGTACTCATATGACAAAATAGACTTCAAAACAAAGAAAGTCACAAGAGACAAAGAAGGACATTACATAATGATAAAGGGGTCAGTCCAACAAGAGGATATAACTATTATAAATATTGATGCACCCAACACAGGATCACCTACATATGTGAAACAAATACTAACAGAATTACAGGGGGAAATAGAATGTAATGCATTCATTTGAGGAGACTTCGACACACCACTCACTCCAAAAGACAGATCAACCAGACAGAAAATAAGTAAAGAGACAGAGGCACTGAACAACATATTAAAACAGATGGACCTAATGGACATCTACAGAACACTTCATCCAAAAGCAACAGTATACACATTCTTCACAAGTGCACATGGAACATTTTCAAGAATAGATCATATACTAGGCCACAAAAAGAACCTCAATAAATTTAAAAAGATTGAAATTGTACCACCCAGCTTTTCAGATCACAAAGGTATGAAACTAGAAATACATTACAAAAAGAAAACGAAAAAGCCCACAAACACATGGAGGCTTAATAACATGCTCCTAAATAATCAATGGATCAATGACCAAATAAAAACAGAGATCAAGCAATATATGAAGACAAATGACAACAACAATTCAACACCACACAATCTATGGGACACAGCAAAGGCTGTGCTAAGAGGGAAGTATATTGCAATACAGGCCTACCTCAGGAAAGAAGAACAATTCCAAATGAACAGTCTAAACTGACAATTAATGAAACTAGAAAAGGAAGAACAAATGAGGCCCAAAGTCAGTAGAAGGAGGGACATAATAAAGATTAAAGCAGAAATAAGTAAAATCGAGAAGAATAAAACAATAGAAAGAATCAATGAAAGCAAGAGCTGGTTCTTTGAGAAAATAAATAAAATAGATAAACCCTTAGCCAGACTTATCAAGAAAAAAGGAGAGTCTACACACATAAACAGAATCAGAAATGAGAAAAGAAAAATCACTATGGACACCACAGAAATACAAAGAATTATGAGAGGATACTATGAAAAATTATATGGTAACAAACTGGATAACCTAAAAGAAATGGACAACTTTCTAGAAATATACAACCTTCCAAGGCTGACCCAGGAAGAAACAGAAAATCTAAACAGACCAATTACCAGCAAGGAAATTGAATCGGTAATCAAAAAACTACCTAAGAACAAAACCCCTGGACCAGACGGTTTTACTGCTGAATTTTATCAAACATTTAGTGAAGACCTAATATCCATTCTCCTTAAAGTTTTCCAAAAAGTAGAAGAGGAAGGAATACTCCCCACTCATTCTAGGAGGCCCACATTACTCTAATACCAAAACCAGGCAAAGATACCACACAAAAAGAAAATTACAGACCAATATCCCTGATGAACACAGATGCAAAAATACTCAACAAAATATTAGCAAACCGTATTCAAAAATACATCAAAAAGATTATCCATCATGATCAAGTGGGATTCATCCCAGGGATGCAAGGATGGTAAAACATTCAAAAATCCATCAACATCATCCACCACATCAACAAAAAGAGAGACAAAAACCACATGATTACCTCCACAGATGCTGAAAAAGCCTTCAACAAAATTCAACATCCATTCACAATAAAAACTCTCAACAAAATGGGTAGAGAGGGCAAGAATCTCAACATAATAAAGGCCATATATGACAAACCCACAGCCAATATTATACTTAATAGTGAGAAGCTGAAAGCTTTTCCTTTAAGATTGGCAACAAGACAAGGATGCCCACTCTCCCCACTTCTATTCAACATAGTTCTGGAGGTCCTAGCCATGGCAATCAGACAACACAAAGAAATAAAAGGCATCCAGATTGGCAAGGAAGAAGTCAAACTGTCCCTGTTGGCAGATGACATGACATTGTATATAAAAAACCCTAAAGAATCCACTCCAAACTACTAGATCTAATATCTGAATTCAGCAAAGTTGTGGGATATAAAATTAATAATACACAGAAATCTGTTGCATTCCTATACACTAATGATGAATTAGCAGAAAGAAAAATCAGAAAAACAATTCTGTTCACAGTTGCATCAAAATGAATAAAATACCTAGGAAGAAACCTAACCTAAGAAGTGAAAGACCTATACCCTGAAAACTACAAGACACTCATGAGAGAAATTAAAGAAGATACCAATAAATGGAAACACATCCCGTGCTCATGGAGAGGAAGAATTAATATTGTCAAAATGGCCATCCTGCCTAAAGCAATCCACAGATTCAATGCAATCCCTATGAAAATACCAACACCATTCTTCAATGAACTAGAGCAAATAGTTCTAAAATTCATATGGAACCATAAAAGACCCCGAATAGCCAAAGCAATCCTGAGAAGGAAGAATAGAGCGGGGGGAATTACACTTCCTGACTTCAAGTTCTACTACAAAGCCACAGTACTCAAGACAATTTGGTATTGGCACAAGAACAGACCCAAAGACCAATGGAACAGACTAGAGAGCCCCGATATAAGCCCAGCCATATATGGTCAATTAATATATGATAAAGGAGCCATGGATATACAATGGGGAAATGATTGCCTCTCCAACACCTGGTGGCGGCAAAACTGGACAGCTACATGTAAGAGAATGAAACTGGACTACTGTCTAGCCCCATACACAAAAGTAAACTCAAAATGGATCAAAGACCTGAATGTAAGTCATGAAACCATAAAACTCTTAGAAAAAAACATAGGCAAAAACCTCTTGGACATAAACATGAGCAACTTCTTCATGAACATGTCTCTCTGGGCAAGAGAAACAAAAGCAAAAATGAACAAGGGACTATATCAAACTAAAAACTTCTGTACAGCAAAGGACACCATCAGTAGAACAAAAAGACATCCTACGGTATGGGAGAATATATTCATAAATGACATATCCGATAAGGGGTTGACATCTAAATTATATAAAGAGCTCATGCACCTCAACAAACAAAAAAGCAAATAAGCCAATTAAAAAATGGGCAGAGGACATGAACAGACACTTCTCCAAAGAAGAAATTCAGGTGGCCAACAGGCACATGAAAAGATGTTCCACATCCCCAATCATCAGAGAAATGCAAATTAAAACCACAACAAGGTATCACTTTACATCAGTTAGGATGGCCAACATCCAAAACACAAACAACAACAAATATTGGCGAGGATGTAGAGGAAGGGGTACCCTCGTATACTGCTGGTGGGAATGTAAATTAGTTCAACCATTGTGGAAAGCAGTATGGAGGTTCCTCAAAAATCTCGAAATAGAAATACCATTTGACCCAGTAATTCCACTCCTAGGAATTTACCCGAAGAATGCAGAAGCCCAGTTTGAAAAAGACATATGCACCCCTATGTTTATTGCAGCACTATTTACAATAGCCAAGAAATGGAAGCAACCTAAGTGTCCATCAGTAGATGAATGGATAAAGAAGAGGTGGTACATATACACAATGGAATATTATTCAGCCATAAGAAGAAAACAAATCCTACCATTTGCAACAACATGGATGGAACTAGAGGGTATTATGCTCAGAAATAAGCCAAGCTGAGAAAGACAAGTATCAAATGA
>JAVSCE010007142.1:0-49825 GCA_032199065.1 Smutsia gigantea
ATTTAGTTCGTTTTTCAGTTATTTTTTGAACAGTTACTGCAGGCAGAGGTGTCTGCATAAGGATTTTTCAAATTGACCCGTGCAACGAAAGAGCTCTTAGTCTGATGGGGGAAATAAGACGTACAAAATGCTACCATGAGGCAGAAGGTAGTGTCCTCACTGTGGTATAAAGTTTTACAGGATTTTAGAGAGGCGGAACCAAATACTTCATCATTTAGAGAGAAAAAGGGAAAGGAGAAAGAACCTAATGTGTTTTGAGGGTCTGCTATGTGTCAGGCCCTCTGGTAACAGATAAATTAAATAGACCTTGTTTTCAAGTTAGCTCACAGACTCACTTGAGGTGAAAACCAAACGATAAGATGTACAGTGTTCTGCACAGGCCCTCCTTTATGGCAGCTAGAGGAGGGACCCCTAACTAAGGAGGTCATGGGATTGGCAGGGGCCAGGGGAGCTGTGGTATAGTGGGGTGGCTAAGAGTATAAGAAGTGCACTGAGTGGGGCAGACCTGTATTTAAATCACATTTCTCTTGTTTACTGTCTATAGATGACCTCCCATGAATTACTTCTCTCAGCTTTACCCTCATGTAGAAATATAATGGTACCTACCTCATCGCTGTACTTTATTAGGCAAGATACGGCATGTAAAGTGTTTTGCACATTGACTAGAATATAGTATGTTCCTAATAAATGCAAGTTATTTTGTTTTCTAGGAGAGAGACTCCTTCAGCTCAGTTCTAAAGGATGAGAGAAGTTAGTTCAGCAAAGAAGGAAATGGAGGATTTTCTAGGTAGAGGAAATAATGTGTTTAAAAGCACAAAGGCATGAAACTGCTTGACACGTTTAAGATGCAGGTGGACTTAAAGTTTGGGGTTAACTGCAAGACTTGAATGTAGAGAAAAAGTGATGAAAGGATGTTTCTCAGGTTTCTTTCTTTGATAGATGCTGGTGCTATAGGTAATGGAGGAATGTGGACCAGTTGGTGGGGTCCTAAGTTTGTTTTAGGATTTTGAGTTTGGGTTTCTTGTGGGACATTCAAGTAGAGACATTTATCAGGCAGTATGGTTTGTAAATCTTGAGTTACAGAAAGAAGCCTGAGTTGGAGATACAGATTAGAGAATAAGGAGCTTATGGATGGTAGACAAAGCAATGGTGTGGGTGAAATCATCTAGGGTTTGCACAGAAAGTAGAAAAAGAGGCAGAACGAGGATGGAACCAATATTTAAGGAGTGGTGGAGAAAGAGAAGACCTCAAAAGAGACTGAGGAGTGTGATAACTGAGTTCTGAGGC
This sequence comes from Smutsia gigantea, assembly GCA_032199065.1. Lineage (NCBI taxonomy): Eukaryota > Metazoa > Chordata > Mammalia > Pholidota > Manidae > Smutsia > Smutsia gigantea. The sequence continues at coordinate 1,288 of JAVSCE010007142.1, forward strand.
TGTTTTTGCTTAACATTCTCAGGCCTTTGTGTTCCAGAGAGAACACTGAGTATAAAGTATAAGATTTATCACTGCTGTAGATTTGAGCCACACATGTCCCTTATAAACAAGATGGGAGCAAGTAAATACATTGTGCTGGGTACTTCACTGGTTTTATCTTGTTATTTAATTACTGCCATTTGAAGTAGGTTGTATTGTCCTCCCTTTATAGGTAAGGACATTCGAGTTTCAGAGGCTTTAGTTAGCTTACCCAGAGTCAGACTAGAAGAGCAGGGCTTTTGAGGGACTTGAGAATCAGACAAACCTATTTTTCCACTTATACCATGATCACGTTAGAGATATTTGAGCCAAGCCTGAAGGATTAGGTAGATGTGAACAGGTGGTAGAAGTAGCATATAGGGGATAAGGTAAGAAGAAGAGAGCTAGGGAAAGCAGAGATTGACATGAAGTGCAGAGACTGGTTAGTTTAGTTAAACCATGAGGTATCAGTTAGAAAGATGTGGTCCTTAAAACAAGCTGAGTCTGCTGGGCAGAGTGAGGGAGTCACAGAAGGGTGTATGTTATGCTGTTGGTTTTTTTCCCTATTGCATAAATTACACTTATTCATTGTACAGAATGTAGAAAACACAGGAAATGAACAAAATAAGAACTCACCCATGATCCTGTTATCCAGAGATAACTTTTCTTATGATTTTGGAGTATATGCTTTGAGAGGTTTTTTACCCTTCCTTTATGTTTTGTGTTTGTGTAGATGGAAAAGGAGGACATGTGTATTTTACATGTTTCATATTTTATAAAATTAGTATTATAAGTATATCCTGCTTTGTAATTTACTTTTTAAGCCTTATAACACATCATGAATGTTTTTCTATGTCATCCAAGTATTAGGAAATTAAATTAGCAGCAGTGTATAGGATGGGTTTGGAGAGTTCAAAAAAATAAGGGATAGTTACGAAGACTGTTGCAGTAGTTCAGACAAGAAGTAATGAAGGCCTGAACTAGGGTGATGTCGGTGAGTCTAAGAAATTGCTGAGGTAGGTGTAAGGAATTTCGCAGTTGACAGGATAGGGTGTGTTCAAAGATGAAAGCAAGGTTTCCTGCCAGGAGGGCTAGAGTGGTGTCATGAGCCGAAATAGGGGAGACAAGAAGAGGAACAGCTTAAAACAAGGTAGTAGATGATCAGTTTAGCCTTGGCCTAAGTTTAATGTATCTCATAGGACATTTAGGCGGAGATGTTCTGTAATCATAGCAGCTACTGCTTATTGACAATCTGTTACATGCTAGTATTGTCCTCAGTCCTTGATGTAATTAATTGATCCTCACAATATCTTGTGAAACAGATATTATCTCTATTTTATTGGTGAAGAAACTTGGATTCAAAAAAAGAAGTAACTTGCTCATGGTCAGATTTGAAGCCACTTCTGTCTGACGACAAAGCTCCTTTAACTTGTAAATGTGGGTCTGGAATTCAGAGAAGGCTGAAATTGGGTTTGGAGGCAATTAGAATAAAGGCAATCGTTGAAACCACCGAAGTAGCTAAGAATACCAATCGAAATAGTATAAGCAATAAAGGGAGAAGTACTATGAATGGAATCTTAGGTCCTGTCTTCATTGTAGGGGTGAGAGGAAGAACTAGGAAGGAGAAAAGAGTGTTGAGACAGGTAGGAAAACCAGAGTAGTGAAGAGTCCAAAAACTAAAAGACTAGAGAACGTACATTGTATCTGACACTTGACAGTCTACCGGCAGTTCAGTTCTCATTGGTACTCTGTGGTGGTGGTTCTCAAGCAGGTGTGATTTTGCCCCATAGGAGACATTTGGTGATGCCTGGAAATAGTTTTGGTTGTCACAAGTAGGAGTTTCTACTGGATTTTGGTGGGTAAAAGCCAGGGATGACAACCTTTAATGCATAGGACAGCACCACAAAACAAAAATTTATCTGGCACAAAATATCAGTAAAGCTGATGTTAAAGAAACCATCCCTATAGTGTATTAGCCCCATTTTATAAATGAGGAAACCAAGTGGAGTTAAGTAACTTGGTCATAAAGCAATTGAGTGGAAAAACTAGGATTTGAACCCGGATCAGATCACAAGTTGGGCTCTTTCCACCATGCCATGTTGCCACTTAAAGGAAGAGAGTTTCAGAAAGCACATTGGACACTGAGAAAAGGTCGTTGGATTATGCAGCTACATAGGAGGCTGTTCATGATCTTTGAGAGATAGAATAATAATAATTTAATATTTAATAACTAGCATAGGCAGAAAACAGAAGGCCATTAGGTTGGGAGTGAATGGGAAGTGAGGAGGTGGAGGTAGTGAATATAGACTGACTGTAAAAAACTTTGATGAAGAGAAGGGATGAGAATCATCATTTGATGGAGTATTAAGGTCACAGTTTTCTTTGACAGGGTTGAGCATGGTTGTCAGAAAGGGAGCACTGAACTAAGAATTTTAGATAGTGGAGTGATAACCCAGAAAATGTTTTTCTAGATGCAACCAATCATAATTCTCTGCCTTTTCTATTTTTCCGTTGAACCCAATAAGAGTAAGTGTTGTGTAGTTAAGACGAAGGGCATTTTGGGGATAAAGGTAATGATTGTAGATTTTTCTTTAAGTTATCAAAACTGTATGGGACTGATTAAATAAAAAAAGAAAACAGGAAAATAAATGAAATGGAAATAGTTTGACTTCATAAGAGATTATATATGACAAGCCAAGAATAACACAGCAATGGAAAATGGATTCTTAGTTAGGCAAACCTAGGAAGAAGTACCACTTCTGCAAATCAATTTTTTTTTCATCACTGTGTTATTTTAACCACTGTTCCCCCTACCCTCTACCCCCAACACACACACTCCACCAGCCTCAGTCTCCTCCATTTATCAAATGAAGGTACATGTCTTATAATGTTTGCTTTAGAATTAAATGAGATAGAGTTTAGCACAGTGCCTACACATAATAGTGTTCCTTTACTGTACAAACTTGGAAGGCAGATTGTTATAGGATTATGAAAGAAATAGGCATTTAAAAAAAGGTTTGGTTTCCTTTGCATATTTAAAATTTTCAAAGAAGATAAAGATTAGAAGGAAGGCTGCATGGTGGAAGAACACAATTTATATAGAAGAAGTTTTCTATCAAAAAATTTAAGGAACTGTTATGTATTTATATTATATGGGTGCACATAGAAGGAATTATGGGACAGCCATAACTGCTTTCTAGAAGAATCTAAGTTAAAACCTGAAGGAAGAATTAGAGTTAGAGTTACATGGAATGAGAGAGGTTTGGGGAAGTATACCAGCCAGGTAAAGTGAAGATTCTGCCCAAATTCCTGAAGGCAGATAATTAGGGAAACTCCAGGTGGTTTAAGACAGCAAGACTGCTAAGTGTAAGAGGTGGAGGGAAGGACTGATTGGGAGAGGTCAGTGGGACCAGGTCTTTATAGGACCTTTTTTCGCTATGTTGAGTAGTTTGGATTTGATCCTCGTATGAGCAGTGAGACCCACTGAAGGTGGGCATAGGAGTAATTGAAGGTTTAGGCATAGGAATAATATGGTGGTTAGACTTAAATTTTAGGTCACTTGTATCACATTCTAGGGAGTGGGTTGAAGGGGGCAGATTTGGAGGCAGTGTGGAACTCAGCTAGGAGGCTACCATAGTGCAGGTGAGAGATGACAGTGAGATAGAAGTGGGTAAATTTGAGCGTGGTGACTTAGAGATTAATTGGATGTGGATAATGAGTCAAGGATGATTCCAAGGTTTCTGGACGTAAGATCTCTTTCAATTCTTAAGAGTTAGTAACATGAACAAAAATAATAAAAGCTACCACTAGGGCTCTGGGGAAACATAATCATGGCATTGTTGGTAGCACTGTGAATTCATCTGGTCATTTTGGAGAGCTTTCTAGCAAGAGGAAGTAAAAGCTGTTAGTATGTTAATACCCTTTTGACCCGTTAATTTCACCTTTGAGACTATTCAAGTAAAATGGCTGTAAAATTTTTGTGCTATTTGTCCAAATATTTAACATCAGTGTTATTTATTACAGAAAGATTGGAAATAACCTAAATGTCCCAACAACAGAGGATTGGTTAGATAGTTTTAAAAAACATAAAAATAGGTTTAAAAAGTTAAGTATTAAAAAAAAAATAATAAAAATACATGAGGGGTAAATTAAAAAAAATAAATAAAAATACGTGACTAGGGTATAAATGCTGTAGCCCTTAAAAATAAGAAAACCATGTCTTACAGAGGAATCTATAGAGAAAATGTGATACACACAACACACACACAGAATATTATTCAGCCATAAAAAAGAAGGAAATCCTGCTGTTTGTGGTAACAGCACATCCATTTTTGTTAATGGATGAACTTTGAGGGCATTATGTTAAGTGAAAAGGAGCCATAGAAAGACAAATACTGTATAATCTCATGTGGAATCTAAACGTAGTGAAAAGAAAGGTTAAATAATTAGGACCGCACAAAATTCAAGAACTAAGACAGCCTTGGGGATTTCAGGAGTAGGAATGGAGGATCATCATCTCTACAGGACTAGTGTCTTAGCCCACACTGCCCTCTTTCTGTACCTGTTTGTCTCTACCCAGTATTCAATTCCTGTAGAGAGACTGTGGTGTAGAATAGGTACACTGTCACTGTAGTCAAGGAGAAAGGGTCCTGTGATTGTAGTCCCACCGGAACCCCGCTGAGTTAAGGAGGGGCAGTTCCCTCGTGGGAGGAAGGCTGGGCAGACTCAGACAAGAGTTACTCATCACGCAGCCTTTTCGTTCCTGTATTACAGCTGCCTGTTCCTCACCAAACCCTAACCTGCAAGATGGACGGGCAGTATCTCATACATAGTGGGCACTCCGCAAGGGTCTGGTGAATGGAATCCCAGACAGACTTAAGTCAGAGAGTGCAAATCGTGTTCTACAAGACGTCCATCACTGCATTTTTGCGGAGCCTGCCGTCCCAGGTTCTCCTTGACCCTCTGCCATTTCCACTGTCTCCTCTCTTCTTACCTTTCTCACCTTCTTAGGTAATTGCTGGTTTCAACCGCCTTCGGCAGGAACAGAGGGGACTGGCATCTAAGGCAGCTGAGCTGGAGATGGAGTTGAATGAGCACAGGTGAGGAAGCTGGGGAGAAGCAAGCAGTAGGAGAGTTGGGTGTGCATTTTGTAAGGGAGGGTTGCAGTGAGGCGTGACCGAATTCTCAAATCCTGCCTTGTCCCCCTGCTCCAGCCTAGTGATCGATACCCTTAAAGAGGTCGATGAAACCCGCAGGTGCTACCGCATGGTTGGAGGAGTGCTGGTGGAGCGGACTGTTAAAGAGGTGCTGCCTGCCCTGGAGAACAATAAGGAGCAGGTAGGCCAGGATCCCTGAGGAGAAACTGGGCAACAAAGGGGTGAGGAAGGAGAGGTCAAGGATTTAGGAAATAATGGTGATGGAAAGTCCGGGTAGGAACTCATGTTGATGACAGCATAAATAGCCTGTTAGCCTGTGATATTTCTGCTATTCTAACTCCTTAGATAAGAGTTGCCAGCTGTGTGCCTTTTCCCATGGGCTCTGTGACCTGGCTGATTTGTGGGAGGGGAGGCAGTTCGAGCCATGTTTCTCACAGTGCAGTCCACAGATATCTGCATCCAGATCGCCTGAAGGACTAACTTACCATGCAGCTTCCTGGACCCACTGATCCAGAACCTTTGGAGATAGGGCCCATGAAGTGGCATTTTTTAAATGAGCAGCCCAGGTGATACATAATTATGTATGCTAAAGTTTACAAACCATTGTTTGAGAAAGGCATACGCTTAGTGTCTGGCCTCTACTATCATACTTAGAGGTGAAGTTAGAGGTATCGTCTCTCCATTTCCCTCATCCATAGTCCATGCCAGGTTGGAGGAGGGAGTCCTTGAAATCCTTATATAATCCCTGTCTCTTGCCCTCTAGATACAGAAGATCATTGAGACACTTACACAGCAGCTTCAGGCAAAGGGAAAAGAACTAAATGAATTCCGGGAAAAGCACAACATTCGTCTCATGGGGGAAGATGAGAAGCCATCAGCCAAGGAAAACTCAGAAGGGGCTGGGGCTAAGGCCAGCTCAGCCGGAGTGTTGGTCTCCTAGGGACCAAGTCCTTTGCGGTTTTTTTCTATCCTGATCCCCACTTCTTCTAATTTCTCTTTATTGTTGTTGTTATTATTTTCTCTGCTATTGTAATATTTTTTGTTAATTAAATGCTTTAGTCAGAATGCTTAGCTCTAGCCTGAAACTTTGTCCCAGTATTAGGGGTGGAGTTCGCCTGGGGCCTGGAAAAGCACATGATTCATGGTTTTTGGTTCCATCAGGTTAGTAGCTCCCAATAGAAGAGGAGGCCCCATATTTTATCCTTTTCCTCGCAAATAAAGATGTGTCTGTTTTCTGCCCTCTCCCCAAAAAGATCCAGAGACAAGTGTTGATTCTCAGATTGAAATTTAATAAGCATTTGAAATGAGGCAGATAGCTCTGGTGATAATGTTTTATGAGTTTGCAACAAAACAGGCTTGGCGGTGTGTCTTGGCACCATTCTTTAGATAAAGAGGTCCAGGATGCAAACCTGTGGACTAGCTGTCCTGCCATCCTCACCAAAACCCCCAACCAGGTAAAGCTGATCGTTCCAAAGGCAGGTCCGATGGCCCATGCGTTTCAGCCCATGGTCTGCACAGGGAAAGTGGAACCACAGAGATGGAGGCTTACCTGTTGGGGAAGGGCAGAGGGTGGTTATTGAGGCAGTAGCACTGTGGCACACATGGGGCTCTTAAGAAAGCTTGCCCCTTTGTTCATCTTCACTTGATTTAAAAATCAAAATTTTTGATTTTGGAAGAGGCAGGATGGCCTCTTCAAAATTTAATATTCTCTGTATTCCTTTAACTTGTCAACTAATTCTTCCTCCTTCCACCCCATCACTCCATCTTTTTTTTTCCTGCAGTCTTTAGGTTCTCCTATCTTTCCACCTTTTCCCCCGCCTCAACCATTAAGCCGGCTCTCACGGGTATCATAGATGTAGAGGTCATTGCAGACGGTGTCTCTTGCTCTGGTCAGGGTTTCTCCACCAAACAGCACAGCAAAGGGCCCCACCACAGAACACGAGTGATGGCGCAGTCCCCGAGGCCCCTGCCGAGACCCCTGCCCTCTGCTCACAAGCCTTGCAAGCTGTTCAGTCAAATGGGGGGCAACAGGTGGTTCCTCCTTGGGAGAGAAAGAAGGGACTGTCTGGAGGGATTTGGAGATCACAGTTTTGGCCCCCTTCTACCCTAAGCAAGATGTAAGTAGATGATACCTTAATCTTCCCGTGACTCCAATTCCCAGCTACTTCTGGTTCAGCTGAGTTGCAACCCCCAAAGAGCAACAGCTGGTGGCCTGGCGGGGGCCCAGGAGTCTGGAGCAGGGCGGCACAGTGACCTGAGCGCGAGGCTGTGTGGCAGCCTTCTTCCTTATAGCTGTGGATGTACAGAAATTCAGGCCTGAGTTGGGTTTCTGAAAAATGTAAGCACTGGACTGTCTTTTCCCTACCCCTTTGTCAGGCGTAGAAAGGAGGCATGGGCCAGTGGGGTGGGTGGGAAGAGAGGGCGGTAATTACAGGTAGAGAGTTCAGCTCTCTCAGGCATGCTACATTCCCAGGAAGCAGGGTGCTTGAGTGAGGTTGTATGGATTCACTAACTGCCTGCGAATTTGTTTAGCCTTTGCTTTTCCAGGGTGGATGAAGGGAGAGGGAAAGGTTTTGGTCAGGGGGCGCAATACCAATAGGTGCGTGCGTCGGGGTCCAGCCTTAAGGTGTAGATGCTTCCATAGCGCCGCTGAGTGCGGGTCCCGCCCTCCCGGCCTGCCACCCGCAGCTCTCGGTCGGAAAGGCGGGTACAGGTGTGACTGCTGAGGCCCGCAGGGGGGCAGTCGCCGGGGGCCGCGGTCCACGCCTCCCACGCCCCGCGCTCGGTGTCCAGCGTGGCCACTGTAGCCAGGCGGCGCGCCCCGTCCCAGCCGCCCACCACGCAAAGCCAGCGCCCGCCCACAGGCGCGGCGTCATGGTGGCTGCGCCGGGGGCAGCCCGAGGCTACCTCCCTCACCGCCTGGCCGCCAGCCGGATCGAAGACCACCGTATCACTGCTCGGCTCTCTCGCTCTCCCGGCTAGGAGACCCCCCACCACGTAGAACCGGCCCCGCAGTTCGGTGCACGAGTGAAAGGCCCGCGCCAGAAGCACGTCCCGAGCCACCGGCCGCCAGGTCCAGCCCGATCCCCCCGCCATCGCCGTGGGCAAGGGGAGCGGGCGGCCTCGGGGCCAGCGGCCGGGAGCGCGCCCCTACATGGGACCCGGCACCTTGCCCTCCGCGGCCCTCCCGGAACGCCCCCTACCGGAGGCCCGCCGGGGTCCCCAGCTCCAGCCAGCGCTGCGCTCTGCCGTCGCCTAGCAACCACTACCGTGGCTGCGGCGCAACCGCGGCAAACTGAAGGTCGCAAAGCCCAGGTTACCATGGAGACAGGAGACCTGGGCAGCTACCGGGAGTCGTACAGTGCTGTCACCGTGGCGACTGGAGCTGTGCGAGGTGAAAGAACAATCCGGAAAGATTGTTGACCTCAGAAAGCCGCAGGACAGACAATTCCTCAGAAGGACCCCGTTATCCAAGCTGCGAACTGACCTGGGGTTTGAAGTGTAGGTGTTGTCTACAGGGGGCGGGGAGGGACCGCGGCCTTTCTCTTCGGCGTTTCTAATTCGTACCTACCTCCCCAGGGATGAGCTAGGAAGGTGAGACAAAAGTCCGGGTGAGGCAGTGAAAGCGGACTGAGCACGGTTTTGGATTCTGGTCCCAACTACGTACCTGACTCTCAAGTGACTGTTTCTCTCTCTAGGCCTCCTCACATTTATAAAATGTGCTGTAGGTTTATCTCTTAAGTGTCTTCCAGACGGACATTGGCGCGATGAAGGCCTGAAGGTCCGCATTGCTGGGGGAAGTCCTTTCTGCTCTGGCCACTAGAGGGTGGCAGAACACAGTCTCTCGGGGGCACATTGCAATTGTGGACGTGTGGTTGGGTTGGGGGTGAGGGAAAATGCCTTCTGCATACTTGGGCCTTGGAGAATTTTGCACTACTGACTAGTGGAAAGAGTAATTCCTATTTCATCTTGCCTCCTGGGCTAATCAACACAAGGAAACTGAGGTACTGTGGCATCTGGAACTCCTGATTAAGGGCAGGGAGTTTCTCCTGATAAGATCCGAGGCAGAAGCTGCCCAGCCTTAGAAGCTGGATGGATGGGGTGAAGTGCAGGAGTGAGAAAAACAGACTCCTGCCCCTCCCTGGTGTCTTCCTTTTATTCCATCCAGGTCCCTGAGGTGTTTCTTAACTCTGTCCCTCCAGCACCCAGTGAAGAATGAAGAGGCCCAGGTCCAAGCTGACTCGTTTTAGCTATAGGATGAAATGTGGACAGATTTCTTACTCTCGGCATAGCTGGGGTGGGACAGAAAGAGGACTTGTGTTTCTCAGTAGTGACGACTGCTACTTTAGCTTTTGGTTTCTATACGTCAACCTTGATCTCCATTATGCCCAAGAAATTGAGGCCGTAGAGAATAGCCAGGGCTACAGTGGGATGGGCATGTAATTCAGGGATCTGATAGCACAGCAGGGGTTTTTCCCCTCCTGGTCCTAACTCTTCATCAGAGAAAAGAGCAGAAGAGTATGGGCGGGAAGGCACACCTAGAGAGACTGGAAAGTTACCAGAACCTGCTCTCTACCAGTACCTTGAAGCCGGGACCCAATAATAGCTTTGAAAGTCTTTGCTCACCCAACTATAGGTTTCCCTGAGTCCGACAGGAAGAATCCACAATTTTCCCAGATCATGATTTTTAAAAATCTCTAAAAAAATCACTGACTTCCAATGTCCTTGGTTGAAATCTGAAAGCCAGTCTTCTCCCTAAGACTGCTAGCTGGCTAGCCTCCCAACAGCTGCTTTCAGATCCGACACACTCCTAGGATTTAGGTGAGGAGCTGCCTGGGGGGTGGGGTCATTTTGCTGAAACCTTATTGGCCTATATGCCCATTTTAGGCTCTTGCTTTTGCCTAAGTCTTTGGCTGTTCTGCCAGACTCCTTTTCTGCCTCTCCCGGATAGAACAGGGAACTCCCCACCCCAGGGGCCTTTCCAGCTCCTCTCTCCCAGCTTTGTTTTCATTCTCCTCCCAGCTTCCATTCTGACTCTGGATTCTCAGCAGCTGGCATCTCACTTGGACAGAGAGCCTAAACCTCACACACCCCTTGGCCGTACCCCCTCCAGTTCCATACCTCCTCCAGTTCCACCTAGTAGCTAGAGGCATCTCTCCATCGCTGCTCCAAACACAGCCCTGGGGAGGAGCTGCCCAAGACTCCTACCTCCCCTGGTTAGTCCGAATCAAGCCTATTTTTTGGAGACAGAAGAAAATCCGGGAGAAAAAAAAGAACAAGAAGGAAAAAAAGAAAGAGAACAGGCCAGGCTGCACATGTATGACTTCCTTTACACCCAGTGCAGCATCTAAAGTGGCTTCTAATGGCCCTGTCAGTGATATCAAAAGGACATGGGCTTTAGATAAAGTGAGGGTGGGTCTGAGGGAGAACTGGGAGAGAGGGAGAAGGGCAGCCCGGGCTGCTCCTGCTAATAATATCCAGGGACAACCTCTGTCCAGGAGTGGGGGTCGGGGCAGATCATACTGGAAGTCGCATCATCTTGTCATGGTCCCATGAGTTTGGTTTCAGTTGGCCATTCCTGACAAGCAAGGATCCCCACAGCCCAGCTTCCCAGTCTTAGATGTTTGTCCCAGCCCCAAATCTATAACTCCTTATTGCAAACCTTCACAGAGCTTTAGTCTATTTTCTCTTTCCCTTAAACCCATTTTCTGATCCTGGAACCTTCTGTGGCTCTCAGCATTGTGAAGTGCAGACAGAAAGCCATAACTGGTCCTGAGGGGGTCTTCGTCACACCCTCAAGACGCCCTCAGTTCCTTCTGCTTGTATCTCCTGGGATGACCCACTCTCAGGCCCTCTCTCTGGCTTTTTCTCCATTGTCCTCTGACCCTTCTACATTTTTTCCCACTGCTTATTCTGGCCAGTTGACTTCCTGGCGCCATGCCTTTGTAGCCCCAGTTCTGGCTCTTTGCTCTCAGCTCAGCCAGAATAAGGACATGGACAAACAGAAAGACAGAGGAACGACCAGGAAAGGAGACTGCAAGAGGCTGTAATATCTCGAGAGCTCCTCTGACTGAGACATGATCTGGAAGGAGCTTGAGAGAAAAGTGGAACTGTAAGCTGACTTGGAGCGAAGGGGAGGGGGCATAAGGCAAGGTAGAGAATGAGGAGAGGTGGGATAAGGATGGGAATCATCTGAATTTTTGAGGGACTTGGTGATACTGAGCTAAAAAATATTGGGTCGTTGTTGAGTGGTTGAAACTAAAGCCAGAAGAGGGAAGTTCCTGAGTGATCCCAGCAGTGGGCAGGTAGGCATCCAGAAATTTCTGTCTGTTCCATATTTTATCTCTGCTTTGTCTCTTTGAATTATGCCTTTTCAGTAACTCTGTGTGTGTGTGTATTATTTCCTTTCTCTCTGCATCTTTCTGTCTCTAGATCTTTTTTCCTGTCTCACTGTGACTTGAGATCTCTCACCATTTCTACTTTTGCGTTTTTCTTTCCCTGAATCTGTTCTGTTCCTTTCTCTCTCTATATATATATATATATATTGCTGAATAGAGCCAACTATCTTACTTGCCTGCAAGGAGCTTTGGAATTTTCCAGAAGTGGCCAAACTTCTCCATTTAGCTGTATCTAGAACTATAGAACCAGTTTGAGGTCCCTGACCATAGTCATAAGATGTCAATTACTGATGAGGACCTAAGCGAACTTCAACGTTTGGGACATTTTCAGGGCGTATGATTACCCAACTGAAGATCTTGGAGCATGGAGGCCCGGGCCCAGGAGGGAAGCAGGCTGGCCCAGGGAGGTGAGACGGCAGTTTTTGCTACTCTCCCCTTTCCTTACAGCTCACGGACCAGTGATTCCTGATCTTATTAATTATCACAGGCAAGGGACTCTGGTTCTGCTTCTTGATCTCTTGCCCTTGTATGCCATGGTCTTTTATGCCACTTCTAGAATTGAAGGAGAAATTAGGGTTCAGCAGGGCTGCAAGGTGAGCCTGGAGAGCAGTTACTAAGCATTCTTGCAAGGAAGGCCTGAAGTTCCTCTTGCGGGTACAGTGGGAGATACTGAGGGGAGTTGGGGCATGCTCCACCCACCTCCACCCTGCTTCTCCCATAGACCAACACTTTCCTCTTCTATCCTTAGTGCAAAGCCTCCCAACCTTACTGCTTCTGGGACTGAAAACTGATCCCCACGTGTAGTGCAAGCAAGCCCAAGGGCTAGCGCTGCTGCAGGGGGGCCTGGGTGGTGTCTTAGAATCGGAAAACCTGGTACCTGCTCTCCAGTTCTAGGCAGAGAGTGAGCCCTGGGCACCTGGGACGAAGGGTCCTCTCACCTCCATCACATGCTCGCCTCCGAGCAGGGCACCCACCCCTGCCTGCCGTGCACTGGGCACTGGTAATGGAAGCAGCTGGAGCTGTGGATCCGGGGTGACTCTGGGTCCTGGTGGGGAGAGAAAGAAGGGAGGTAGGGTCCAGTAGGGTTTACAAAACGGAGAGGGGAATACTCCTGGACCATACAGAGGGAGGGTTATGCTAACAAACTTCAAAAGAAACTCTGTGGTCCAATGATAGGAATCCCCAGTTCCCACCAATTCCTCCAGTTCCCACCTCCCCATTGTGTCCTCTCAGCTCCTGCCCCTGTCCTCCCACCACCCCGTTCTTCCCTTGGAGTCCTTTCAACACTTGCCCTCTCCCCCAGGCTCTTACCACCCTTCCTAAGCTCCCAGCCCTTCCAAGCTTCTCATAGCCCCTAGGTCTCCTGCTCTCTCTTGATACACAGCCCTATTTTCTGCTCTGCAGCTGTCCTGCTGCCACCCGTGCTTGGTCCAGGGTGATCCTTGGTTGTAGGGCCTCAGGAGGCTTTCCCCTGGGGAAGCGGAGTTGGGTGGTGGCAGGAACTCAGGCTGATGGCCAGGAAGTGGCCGTCTTTGGCTCGGAGAGGGATCATACCCTCAGCATCCAACCTGGATGCTTGCAGACAAGCGTGAGAAGCCACAGAGGCTTGGCACCACCCGCAGGTGCCCTTGGCAGTGCAGGCACTGCAGGCCACACTGGGCCCTGGAGCTGTCTGCACGTTCCCCAGCAGCGAGGCTCCCTCGGAAGAGTTTGGTGGCTTTTTCTGTGGTCGGGATGGAGATGGGGAGAATGCAGGCAGCCCAGCTTGGGGCCCTCACTGGAATCCATTCTCTCACAAATTCCTAGGACCCCACCTGACCTTTGCTCTCAACTCCCCTCGCTGCTGCATCTTCTGCTGTTGTCACCACTTGGAGGACTGATTTCCACAAGGGCTCCTCCTCTTGTCCTAGACTTGCCAGGATCTATTTCTAGAGCCTTCTAAAAGTACCAGTCCATTAGGAAGCCCAGGGTCAAAGAATTAAGGTACTGTCTCTTAACCTGTGCCCTGATCCCCGATTTCATGGTCGTGAATCCACAGAACTTAGAAAGAGAGTTCCTCAAGTGAGAGTAGGGAGCTCAGCACACAACGGCCAACTGAGAAACAGCCCCAAATAATGCCTTACGTTCAGCAACCTTCCCCCCACTGGGTGGGTCATTCCAGCTTTCCACCTCTTCAGGAACAAATAAATCCTGCCCCCTGAGCTCCAGGGGGTGTAGTTAGGCAACTGGGAAGTGTGGTTGTCAAAGAATGGGGCTGGGTGCCGGGGATCAACGGGCCTGCGGAACAGGCAAATAGAAACAGCCCAACACAGCGATATTTAGATGGAAGCTTTTGGAAAACAAGATGCCACCACCCTAACACGAGCAAAGTGAAGCTCCATTTGGAGGGGAGCACAGGTGTTTTCATTGGAGGAGAAGCTGCTGGAGCCCCTGTTTTCTGTTTGGGGGTACTTCCCCACCCCTGCATGGGTGGGGGCCTCCTTGGGAAGAGCAGGAGGAATGATCTTAAAGCTTCTACAGGAAAGAACTCTGGTCCTGGGTGATTGAATCAAATCCTGTATCAGTAAACTTCCACCACAGTGTCAGTCAGCCCCGATCACCTTCCTATACAAACTGCAGAAAACCAAGCAATGAGCACATCAGGAATAGCTTCACAACACAGAGAAACCAAGCTGTACAGAGATGGAGTGCAGGCATTTTGTCCACATCCATGCTTCCAGCTCGTTCCACTTTGATTTATCATCCAGTCTCTCTCATCGCTCCTGAAGCCCAAGGGTCTCTCCTCAGCCTCTGACGCCTCTCGGGCCTGGGATCTCACTGCAAACACGGAATTACTCACTAAGGAGCTCTCCCACCCACTCCTACCCCCAAACCATCCCTCGGCCCGCCCCACCCCCAGCCCTTCCTACCTCGCCCCGCTCCCTCCCTTTCCCTCTCACTCAGTCGGACCCTCACTCTCACTCTGCTTCTCTCCCACCCCACCCCACCCATCCCTGTCCCTCCCTGACTCACTTCCAAGGCCCATTGCTACAAACAAAAATTTCAGCACAACCCACTCCAACCGGTTTGGCTTAGGTGTGCAGCCTGCCATGGGGACAGACAGGTTACAAGCGGATGCTTGGACACATGCATGTCATGAACATGTGCGGTGATACACACAGGGTATGTGATACACACACACCCTGGGTATGGACATGGCGTGTACTCATCCAGACACACGCGGGGAACGCATGATGGTGGGACAGTGTGTCAGAGGTGTTTATGTTTCTGTCTCCCCTAATTGAGGGCTCATTAAGGGCAGGGACCATGTGCTATGTGTCTCTGTCCTCTCCCTGGAGCCTGGCACAAAGTGGTGCTCACTGAATGTCTGTTGAACGAACTAAGGCATGCAGGTGGCACACAGCGATGCCACTCACACATGCATGCTAACGATGCCACCTGGGCTTGAATTGTTGCCATTTTAGGGCCCAAAATGTGGAGTGGATGGAGGGTAGATAGGCATGAGGGGAATTGGGGTTCAGTGAGGAAGAGAGAACAGAACCCAGAAGACCAGGCACTGGGCTGGAAAGTCCGCCAAGCAGCATTTTCTTCCAGCCCCAGCCCTGGAATCCACTCTCCCTGGGCTTCATCCCAGAAGAGGGGAGGAGAGGCCTAAGTATGAGGGCATGTGCCCCGAGAGCACGGCCCTTGTGAGACATACAGGATGGAGGGCACAAGGGGCAGAGGGACTTGGGGATAGCTGTGAGTTGGGAGAGGGGGAGAAAGGCCCGGAGCGCCTGCCTTGGCCGAGTGCCCCCTCCCAGGCCCAGTGTGCCTGTGACCCTCACTTCAAGCCACCTCTGCTGTGTGCTGGGACCTGAATGAACCCAGGAGAAAATACTGGGTACATCCTGGCATTCATACCACCTCTGGAAAGGCTTCCTCCCCTCAGTGCTCCAATGCTGGAGTCGGAGGTGAGGAAGGGTCCCAACCAGGAACTCAGAGACTTCCGGCTGGTAGCCCTGCTGCGGGGTGGGGCGCACGGTGAACGGGAAGGCTGGAGGGGACACAGGGACTGGATCCTCGCTTTGTCACCCATCTGACTTCGCACCCCCATGCCTCAGTTTCCCCCAATTTCCTGGACTGGGAAGGGTAAGCCGTGGGAAGGAAAGGAGCTCCTCTGAAAGCAGGCGATAGGATCCAAGGTGTGATAATTATAATTATAATACGGGATGCTCCGCCCCCCACCCCGGCCTTACCCCGCCCTTGCCACAGTGGATCTCAAAGCAGCATCGGGGTGGGGCTGCCTCCCTGGCACAGGTGGGGACCTGAGTCCTGAAGAGGGGAAGGCGCTCGCCTAGGCAGAGGTGGAGAGAACCCGGGGAGTCTGGCACCCAGCCTGGCCCTGGGGCGACCCCTGACCTATGGGAAATAGCCCTCGAAGAAGAGGGCACTGCTGTGGTCATTGCTGAGAGTTGGGATCTGGAGCCAGAGTTGGGGTCATGCTCCAGGGTAGGGTTAACGTCCAGGTCACTGCCCAGGTTCATGAGTCAGGATCTCTGCTTCCCTGACTTCACCTGACCACCTTCCATACTGACATCCATTCATTCATAAATTCACATCTTCAACAAAAATGTATTCGGTCCCCATTAAGTGCTGTGGGCTGTCCTAGCATGGATAACTGAGATAAGGTTATAAAACAAGCCCGACCTTTGAAGGGTTCACAGACTACAGTTTAACACATTTACGGATTCCCTGGCACACAACAGACTTCAATCGCTGCCTCCTGAATTGAGGCTTACAGGTTAGTGAAAGAGATAAGGGGCGCATGAATTATGAGTACACAAGCTGTAATGAAGGGGCTTGCAGAGGCCGAGGAGGAACAGAAGGGAGAGAGATTAATTTGGGTGGGCGGAGCTGAGAAATCTTCGCGGAAGATGTGGCATTGCAGGTCAGCTTTGACAGGTGAATAAGGGTTGACAGATAAAGTCGCAGGGGTAGGGTGGGAGATATTCTCCATGAAATGACCCTCCCTAACTGTCCTTGATTCCTCTTTCCTGCCCCTCTCTAGATAAAAGGGTCCTCCTTCAGATTTTAACCCATATCTTTCTTTCTTCTCTCATGTCTATCTGTATATTTACCTGTCTCTTTAGCCCCAGTCTGTCAGTGGCCTTACCCCTCGTCTTCACTCAGTATATAGGGAGCTCAGAGTCTGCCCCTTGTTCTGTGGCTATGCCAGATTGGCCAATAAGGTTTTGTACAACGTGGTGGCTACATTTCACACATCCACATGGTCTTACAGGTGTGAGTGTACTTATAGGAATATGGGAACAGGGTATTGAAATCAAGACTGTCCTTGCAAAGTCCAGACATACATGGTCTTGTCCAATGACCACAGAATAAATGGGTAAAATGACCGTGGACATGGTAGAGAGGAGCCCCTTTCCACTCAGGTTGAAGTGATGCATTTTTAGGAGCTGACAGATGGCCCTGCTGGGGAGCCAGAACTCTGAGGGGCTAATCCCTTGACCAGTCCTTCTGCCTCTGCACATGGGTGGCTGCGGGGAAGGTCATGTAACCTCATTCTCAGGGGTCTTTGGACTAGCTCCCTGCCTCAGGGGTAGAGGTGTCTGAGACAACCATGGTACTACCCAAGTTGTGTGGCCTCCAGCAAGCCCCTGCCCCTCTCTGGGTCTCTTTTCTCACCTGAAGAATGAGGTTCATGGGCCTCAGGGCTGTTCTGGTCAGTTCTGGCCTTCTCTGATTCTGCAGCCCCCAAGCTGAGCCCCTGCCAGGAGACTTGGGAGGCGGCAAGGCTGGCAGCGTGTGGGATGCTTGGGCTCCCTTCCACCCACAAGGGCCTTGCCCCTGTTCCTCTTGGCATGGTGCCTCCCTCTCCGAGCCACCCTGGGCCTTCTCCTACCCCACCCCACCCCCACCCCACCTCTGCCTTCACAGCCCCTGGCACACACAGCCAGGTGAAGCCTGGAGCTGACGATGGGATCCCCCCACCAGGTCCTCCCAGGTCCTTCCTTCCTTCCCTCCCTCCTTGGCGCCCATTAGCTGGCCTAGGCCACGGGGGCGGCGGCCGCCGAGTCTCCGTGCCAGGCCCAGCCCCTGGAGACGCACCTGTTCTGACCTGCTGAGCAGGTTCCCAGGTTTCTGCCGTCGTTGTTGGCCACGGCGTGGGAAGCAGCTCTGGGGGAGCTCAGAGCTCCCGATCACAGCTTCTTGGGGGCAGCTACAGCTGGGTGGGTGGAACGGGGCCGGACCCCTGTGGAGACCCCAGTGGGCCGGTGCACCCGTGAGGACGCTGTGACCTGTGCCATCGGAGTTTGTGCCCTTCCCAGCACCAGAGCCGGCTCCCAGGGAGAACTCGGTGGGACTTCAGAGACTCCAGGCAGCCCTGCCTTGTGACCAATGGCCCTGTCCCTGGGAGCCGAGATGTGGGGGCCTGAGGCCTGGCTGCTGGTGCTGTTCCTGGCATCATTTACAGGTAGGACTTGCCTGGACCATCAGGACCTTTGCTCCTGAGCCTAAGCCGGCACACGCACACACACACACGCACACACACGCACACGCACACACACGCACGCACACACACGCACGCACACGCACGCACACACACACACGCACACACACGCACACACACAGGCACATGCACACACACACACACACGCACACACACACACACACACAGGCACATGCACACACGCACACATGCACACACACACACACGCACATGCACACACGCACACGCACACATACGCGTGTACACATTCTGTTTCCTTTGACTCTGGACTGAGCCATCATCTCTCTCTCTCCCACCCCAGCTGCCTGTAGTGTCCCCAGAAGAGCCAGTGTAGCTCTTCCCCCTCAGGTCCCCTTCCAGTCCCAGGCAGGTCACTATGTCTGGGGTTCCTGACTACCACTGGCTAGGCCTTGCCTGGGCCAAAGATGCCAATGGGGTTATAGATATGTGGACCCAGGGCAAGTGGGCAGGGAGGTGGAACTGGTGGGGACCCCTTCACCCCAGGGTTTCCTGGAGGCACCTTCATTTACCCCCTAGGCTCCAGAACTGCTGACTGGAGCTGGGGCTGACTCAGGCTGGGCTGGTCTCAGCAGTCACCATGGTGTAGGAAGCCTCATGCCCGGAGAGCAGACAGATTATTTCTATCTCCTTCTCTTCCCCCGGTGACGTCTGGACCAGCGCTGACACACTGGCTGGGGGGCCCCAGGGGAGCTGGAAACTCCTCCGGCTCCAGCCCTGCTCTCTCCCAGGGCACACTGTTAGATGCCAGGGTGGTAATAAGCTGGTTACGTAGATGAGTGGGGGTCCAGGATAGAGTACCTTCTAGATGGGGTGGCCCTTTTGTTCCCTGTTCCCCCATTTTCTTAACTAGATGCTTTGTACTACTCCTGCCTAATGTATATCGAGCAGATATAAATTACAGGAATTTATCATCTCCAGAGTAGCAGAGTGTGTGTGTGTGTGTGTGTGTGTGTGATCGCGTGTGTACACAATGAGAACACAGTGGGGTTCCATAGACTGTTTCCAGGGTAATGGGTGACTGAGAAGTCTTTCTCCTTGGAAAGACAGGCCCCTGTCTGGCCAGGACAGTTTGATTCCCAGTCCCGAGTCCAGTAGCAAGCGGGTTGCAGTTGTCCAGCAGGGCCCAGAGGGGATCCCCCAGCCCATCCCCAGCCGAAGCTGTCAGGAGGAAAGCGGGCCTACATGTGTGGAGGGGTGGGGCTGCTGTCCCTCTGATCTTACAGTGGAAGGGTCGCTGGCCCTGCCTCCAATCACAGCATGCTGAGCTCCAACCCCTGCCCTCTCCCTGCCCACCCCCCATCTCAGTTCCCACCTTCCAGACAACCTTCGCACTTGCTCCGGCCAAGACGGTGGGTCTGGTTGCCAGGGCCAGGAACCCGGCAGTCACTTGCCTATAGGATCTACTCACACCTACAGAATGGAGCCATGATGTCTCAGGACTTGGAAGGGATCAAAGAGATCACGGCTCCAACTCCCTCATTTTACAGATGGGAAAACAGAGAAACAGATGGCCAAGGGAGATCCCAGGATTACTCAGTATTAGAAGCACAGCTGAGGTTGATGTGTTGGTCTCCCAACTCCTTGTTCATTAAAGAATATATCTGAGTACAGACGGGGTACAGCCAGGGTTCTAGATGCTGGAGATGCAATGGGGAATAAGACATGATCTCTGCCTTCCTTTTCCATGACGCCAAGCTGTTCTTCCTAAGAGAGCCCACGGAAGGGGAGAGGCAGCCCCCTTTCGGTTAGGGCCTCAGCCTGCCCTTGCCCAATGTCTGGTGGACACATGCTGTGGCTAGGGAGGAGGCTTACCTCCAGGACTGCCCCGGGAAGCTGGTGCCCAGCGAGCCACCACTCCCCTGCTACTGCTGTTGCGACCTACCAGAGCTAGAGTGTGCTCTGACGGCTAGAACTCAGACCCAGGGTCCCGGCCTGACGCTCAGAAGAGCCCACTTCCACTGCCACCCAGCATTCTGGCTTTCCTGGGTATAGTCATCTCTCCAGTGGCCCCCAGAAAGCTGGAGTGTTTCTTGTCTCTGAAAAAGCCTTGGCCTGGGAAATCAGGAGTCAGGTTCTGGCCCCATTTCTGCTTTTAATTTGCTAGGTGGCTTTGGAGAACTAAGAAATTAGACTTTAGAAGATGCAGGGATAGGACCAGATGATCTCTGTGGGCCTTCTAGCTCTGAAATTCTAAGGCTGGGTGCTTGTCCTGCCCCAGACTGAAAGGGGGTGCTGGGGGAGTGAGTGAGTCTGGCTGCAGAGATACAAGTGGGGGGAGGTCCTGGCCCCATCTCTCAGTGGGGATCAAGGGTAGCCTTACCTTGCATACTGCCCTCTGGCCCTGCCCTGCTGCATATCAGTGCCCCCCCAACTCTTGAGCCATTAGAGCTCTGAGCCCCAGGGCCCTGCCCCACCCCTGACAGGGAGGGGAGCCCAGGCTTGGGAGGCGCCTCAACACCACAGCTCTTTGTCTCTCCTTAATGGGATGAGTTTCCGGGTGAGGTCGCATCCCTTCTCCCTCCCTCATCTCCTGCCCTGGGGCCGAGGGGCCCAAATCCACAGACACCTCTCCAAAAGGATCCTAGTTCCCAGCTCTTTGTCTGTGCCTCGCTGGGCCCTGCAGTGGGTCAGGGGTTCTCCGAATTCTGAGGTCTGTCCTGTAAGGGTTAGGATCAGCTTTCTGTGTGAGGTTAGTTTCCTAGAAAGGGAGGGGCCCATCCCTGCTTTCCTACCCCTGCTTACAGAGGGGGGCAGGCCCTTTCCTGTAGGCCCTACCCAAACCCAGGGAAGCCAGAAAGGAAGGCCAGCTGCCCCACCCAAGGTGGGGAGAACTAGGAGAATCCCAGGGAAGCCCCATGGCCCCAGTGACCTTGGTCCCACCCTAGTGTTTCAGGGCCCAGCTAAGGGGACCCCAGCCACGGAGATGGCAGTGAGGAGCTCACAGGAGAGGCCACAGTGCCAGCTTCTAGACCACATCCTGGAAATCCTGGGGTCCTCCAGGCAAAGTGAGGGGGGCTGCTACCGGGGGGAACAAGCCTAGTGGGGAGAGAATGCCTGGGTCTTCTGGCCTCCACAACTTGACCTTGTGCTGACCAAAGTCTAAGCAGAGAGAAGGGCCACTCTCTGGGAGGTGGGGTGGAGAGCTGAGTCAGGAGGAGAGGAGCCTAGGGCCTGGATCTGGGAACAGGATCTGAAATGCAAAGGTCAAGTCCGGAGCTGGGGGCCCGCCACCAAGCCTCCTGGAGAGGGCTGTGAGGAGGTGGTTGGGATGGGTCCTTCCACCAGGACAGAGCTTCTGGCCTCAGGAGGTTTTCCCAGTGTTCTGGCCCCCTCCCTCCCCCCTTGCCTTTAAAACTGGTGTGTCCTGAGAGCTGGGTTGAGGCTGTGATTTGGGGTGGGGCAGAGCTGGCCACACTTGGTGGGGGTGGCTGGCTGGCAGGATCTTAGGGAGGGGGCATCTGGGATCTCAGGAGTTTGGGAGGAGCTGAATTCCAGGTCTCCCCCCGGAGCGTGGCTGTTATGGTGACTGAGCCGGGCTCAGACTCCGGCTCCGGGGGGGATTTAGGGGACTTACCTGTGCGGGAGTGGTGTCTGGGCCCGAGCCTGGGCTGCCTCAAGGCCTGTCCTCCCCAGTTGTTCTCGTCACCCTTTGTGATTACTGTGGCCCCCCTCCCCAGACGCTGAACTGTGATGGGCACTTTGCCTGGGGCTTGGGAAGCTCTCACTGAGCTGGGGGGCTTAGGACAATGGGGGTGAGGGAGGGAGGTGGATGAAGGCAGAGGGAGAATCTCCTTGTTTTCAAAGTTCCTTAGCACTCCAAGGCCAAGGTTATGGGGGGAAGAGTACAAGAAAAATGGCTTGCTGAGTTGTTGGTGTCACCTGTCCTGAATGGTGGGCTTTAGGGTCCCCCTCCCAGGTCCTTACCCCAAAGTTACCCACAATTCCAGCTCTCTCTGGTGGAGGCCGCTGCTGTAGGGTGAGAGGATGCAAGAGTTAACAAAGGAGACAGAGACCCTAGACAGCTTGGACGCCTCCCCCTAGCCTCAGGCAGAATCCCCCCCTTCCCACCAAACCCACACCAGACAACCCTTACCCCAGGCCTGGGGTTGGAGCTGGTTTTTCTGGTGGTGGCAGCAGAGGCCTGACGGATTCCCAGGGAGAGGCCTCCTCAGGGGGCCAGAGGAGCGGGGGGCCAGGGGAGTGGCGGGGGGTGGGGTGGACGGGTGGGAGTCCTTAGAACTTGAGGAGCAAGGGTAGACGAGCTTTTGTTTTGTTCCATGGGGAGCCCTTGATGGCAATTTCCCATCATCCGGAGGGACGGTGACCTCATCTCTGGGTACCTCCACCTGAGATGAATCTGCCCTCCAGCCTCAGGTGAGGTGAGGAGGGATGCCTGGGAGACACTCCAGACAGGACGCAGAGGCAAAGGTGCAGAGCCACACACCACTGACCAAAGGCAGCTGAGGCGGAGAGACATGCGGAAGCCAGAAGAAACCAACATCAAAATATTTACTCTGTATGCAGAGTTCCACGGGATGGGATGCATGCCCTGCATACGGACACGTGAGGTGCACATGGAATGGGTATGCACACGTGTTTGCTCAGCAGTCCCCAGCTCTTCTCTCCGGATGCAGACAAGCACATATGCTCTCCGAAAGATACGATGTGAGCACATGCATGTGTGAAACCCCCCAAGTTCATGCAAGGAGAAAGCCTCACATGCATGTGAACCAGTGCTGACTCCCTCCCGGCCCTCGCCCAAAGGTATTATACATTCAGACACAAAAGACTCACACTTCCTTCCTCCTCCTCACAGACCCACCTCTAGGACTGCTACGTGTACCTCTGTACTTACTTGTACCCCTGCTGAGGGAGAAAGGCCCCACATAAAGAAAAGTCTCCTTCTCCAAAACTGTTATCTGCAGCTGCCAGCCTCAGTTTCCCCTCCTGAGATGAGAGGCCAGGCCTTACACAAATAGGAAAGTTGGGACCCAAGCAAGGGTGGGGAGCAGGCAGCCAGCCCAAGCCAGGAATGGAGGGCCTGTCTGGGAGTGGGCGGGGTACACCAAGGGCAGGGCCCCAAAGAGGCCCGTGGGGGCCTGGCCACAGGTGGGGGAGGCCGAGGGCAGGGATCCCGTCTGGCCAGTTGGGCCTGTTCTCTCCCTTGCGCAAGGTGGTGGCTGGTGGCGGCTGGGGCTGGGGCTGCCGCCGTGTAGCAGCGCCTGCATCACCAAGGCTCCTGCCCAGGGTCCTGCTGCTCCTGGGAGGAGGGGTGGGGAGGGCCCCGGGAGGAGTGCCCAGCCAGCAGAGTCCACCAGCCTCAGCAAACAGTTTGGGTCCATGAGCTTGGCCTGGCTTGGCAACGACATGCCCGCAGGGTGACCTCACCAGGCGGGCGGTGTGTCTCCTCTGCTCTGGTGACATCACCATGCTGACGCCAGGCGGGCACTGGGTGGGGGAGAGAAGGAGGAGGCAGGCCTGGCCTGCTCTGGCCTGGGAGTCTGGGCTTCTGGGTCCACTTAGCCCAGGATAGAGATTCTAAAGCCCAAATTCCTTCTCTTGTAGCCCGTGTGTGTGTGTGTGTGTGTGTGTGTGTGTGTGTGTGTGTGTGTGCGCGCGCTAGTGTGCATGTGTGAACTGGAGGAGGGTGTTGCCCCAAGTGGAGATGCTCCCACTAAATAGTGGATTTAGGACAGTGAGGGACTTTGGGGGAAACACAGAAGGGACTTTCCTGTTTTACTAAGTTCCTTATCCTAAAAAGCTAGGGCTTATTGCTTGGGAGTGGGGCTTGGGGTTCACAGGTAGGGAGGGTGAATTGAGACTCGGGCATGTGATGGGCACCCAGTGCCTGATGTGTCCTGAGAAGGTATTGTTGGAGGGAAAATGTGGGTGCTTAGTGGTGGGGAGGGGGCGGATGGTTAGCAGGTGTAGGGATGGAGATAGAAAACATGTCACGTGACATTATCCCTGAAAGAGTCCTTAGAAGGCTTTGAATGTCCTGAGGAAGCGGGGCTTCGGATCCCTGCGGGACACCAGCGCCAGCTTTTGAAGCGGTGGACAGGCTAGGAAGGCCTATCTCAAGCCCCCCTCCAGGCCTTCCTTGGCCGCCGTGCTCCCTCCAGTGCCAGGAGGAGGTGCCTGGGAGGGTGCGGGTGGTTAGCTGGACTCCCAGTCTGGGCTGGGTGGGACCCACAGCAGCTTAGGCAGGTCAGGGCCCTGGTATCTGGCCCTGCAGGTCTGTCCTGTCCTGTTCAGCCCCTCCCAGCTCCCGATAGCATCCTCCCTCCCTTCACCCCTTCTAGCAAGGGCCACGGGACCCCCTTCCCCTGCCCCATGCTCTGCCTCATGGCACCCCTCTAGTGAGGCTTCACTTTCTCCCTCCATCCCCTTCTCTCTCCCTAAGTCCAGTCAGGGGTGCTCTTGTTGGCAGTGGGCTCAGCTAGCCAGCCTATCCTGCTTCTGCCCCAAGGTTGCCATGTCAGCCCCCTCCCTGACCAGCCCAACCAATGACTACTCAGTCCTCCCCCTTCTACACTTTCCTTCTGCTCATGTCTCATTCATTCAGTCTGCAAACATTAACTGAGCTACAATTATGTGCCAGGCATGCAGACTGCATGTTTCCAAATGTGATGTGAGACCCAGTTTCTGCTGTTGGTGAGCTCAATGTGGTGGGAGAGGCAGGCAAGAAAAGAGCAAATAGAGTCTATGGGATAAAGTACTATAACAGGGAAAGGCAGGGGGCGAGGGAAGAACAGAGGCAGGGCCCTGCCTGAGGTGGGCGTGGGGGCAGGGAGGACTCCAGGAGGAAGTGATGTCTCCGCGGAGTCCTGAAGGATGAGTAGGAGGTATCCAGACAGTGATGAGTAGGAGCTACCAGACACAGGGAGGAGGGCGTTCCCGGCAGGGGCTGTGTGAGCAAGGTGAGGGACAGCAGAGTGCGGGAAGTGCTGGCCAGAGGCAGGGGCTGTGAACTTGAGGGAGCTGCTGGATACCAATCCCACGGCAAGGAGCTTTGGCCATCCCAGAGAGCCTTTGCTCTGCCCCAGCCCAAATTTCACTGCCATAATCCACAGCTCCGTGTGTATTTCTTCCGGGCCCCGAGTTTCCCCAGGCTCCGCCTCCCTCAGAAGTTACTCATCTTGGAAACCTAGGAGTTTTCTTTGGGTCTTTCCTCTCTTTTCTCTCTCTTTCTGGTCGGTGACCAAATCCTGCTAAGTTCCCCCTCGCCCTGGGGACCTGCGCCCTCCTCTTCGCCCCAGTGGTGCCCCACGAGCTGCAACTGCAGCTTCCCAGTGACTGTCCTGTCTTCTGACCCCAAACTTTCTAGTCCGAGGGCACATCACCACTGGCCTCATGTTTTAGTGACTCCCTATTTTCTCTTGATCAAGTTGGAATTCCTTTGCCTGGTTTGGAAGGTCTTGGGTGACTTGGCCTGACCGTATGTGCCACTCCTGCACAACCCCCAGTCCCCGCTTGTGTCTCCTCTGCTTCCTGAGCTAGCCACGTCTCCATGCCCATCTTGGCCCCTCACCTGGGATCCCTTCCCGGATCTCTCCCCCTCCTGATCCCACCCAATTCGTATGTGAGGTCCTCCCTCAGGGCGCAGGTCCACAGCGACTGTCCTGTCCTACAGCCCGCAACACACACTGGGCACTCAGTCAGAAACCACACAGGTTTCCGTATTTGTCTCCACGTGTAACTCTTCCACCTGAACAGATCTCAGGTTCCAGGACAGGAAACAGGTCCTTCTTTGCAGATAAAAGCTACGGGATACACACCCCTGAGTGTGTCATACTGTTCCTTGGTCGCTGGGTGCCATCTCTGGTCCTCTAATTCTGGCAAACCACTATGATGCTGTCGCTGCGTGCCTACACTGACCTCACCTTCCTGGGCCTTTGACCTGGGGCCCTTCTGTCTTCGATGATTTGCTCATTCCCGCCTCCGAGCTTCAGTTCGTGCCATCCCTCCTACATAGAATACCTTCTTCTCTTTGGGAATTCACGTCTCTCATCTTCAAGCCATGAAAAGAATGCTCTGAAGGGCCTGCTGGGACCCTTCCCACACTGTGTGTCCCGCTCCAGACACCAACTGCTCTCGCCCTGGCCTCCGCTCCTGGCCACACTGCCTGAAAGCACTCACTTTCTCCCCCTTGGTAGGATGATCCTTCTGTGAAAGTCTGTCACGCCCTCTCCCCACCACTCCCCCTACCAGTCTTTCCCTGAGAGGCCTGAGAGCTACCTGAGGGCAGAGGCTGGGTCTCTGCTCCAGCCACAGCCTCCCACCTGGCATTGCTCAGGACACAATCCTGGGCTGGGAGAGGGTATGACTCCTCCGTATATGTCTGTGTGACCTTAGGCAAGTCACTTCCTCTCTCTGGGTCTCAGGTTCATCGTCTGTTAAGTGGTGATAACGCCTACTTCTTGGGAATATTTTCTGGATCTAATGAGGTAATGGACTGAATGCGCTTTGCAAGCATAAAATGCTCGCGGAGTTCCATCTGCTTTTGCGGTCATTACCATTATGAATAAGTGTTCCCCCGGCTGTGGCAGCGCCCCTAATCCTGTTTGCTCCTGTCTGCCCCCTGCAGGCCGATGCCCCGCGGGCGAGCTGGAGACCTCGGACCTGGTGACCGTGGTGCTGGGCCAGGACGCAAAGCTGCCCTGCTTCTACCGCGGGGAACCCGGCGAGCAGGTGGGGCAGGTGGCATGGGCTCGGGTGGATGCGGGCGAGGGCGCCCGGGAGCTGGCGTTACTGCACTCCAAATACGGGCTGCACGTGAGCTCGCCCTATGAGGGCCGCGTGGAACAGCCGCCGCCCCCGCGGGACCCGCTGGACGGCGCGGTGCTCCTGCGCAACGCCGTGCAGGCCGATGAGGGCGAGTACGAGTGTCGCGTCAGCACCTTCCCCGCCGGCAGCTTCCAGGCGCGGCTGCGGCTCCGCGTGCTGGGTAAGTGCCCTAGCCGGCGCGGCCAGGCTGCTGCGTGTGCGCAGCGGCCCAAGGCAGGGGGATGCTGAGATGGGGACTGCGGAAATGGGTGGGGCAGCGGCCGAACAGGAATAAGGGGTGGGGTGCAGGAGATGAGGGAGCCTCGCCCAGCCCATCCTACCCCCCAATCCACAAATTCTCTTCAGTGACGCCAACAGCCTGATAACGTTGGTCAGCCTTGGGGAAGGATCTGTTTATTAGGAAGTTCTTCCCTCCGAAACCTCCCTCTCGGTGACTTTTACCCTCTAGAGCAATAGGATCCAGGCTTATTCTCTCTTTGGTGCAAGTCTTTCAAAGAGCAGAGGACCTTTGTCTGGTCCACCCCCCCACCCTGACCCATACCCACCCCGCAATCTCTTCTCCAAGCTGAACTTACTGGTTTCCGCAGCAGTTCTACCGAAGACATTCACCCAAAGCCTCCCTTGTCGTCTGGGGCTCCATGGTTGTAAAGAGTGGGGCCCAGATGTGACATGCAGGCCCAGCCCTGACCAGTGGGGCCAATACCAGATGCCGGCGTTCAGGGGATGTGGTCAGAGAACACAATCGCCTTTCAAGCTACTTTGCGCTGTGGGCACATGTGGTCAGTGATGGCCTAGATGGATGGTCAAGTTAAGTCTTTTCCATCCTGTGACTGGGTGTTAATGAGATGAAGATACACATAAAAGCCTTTATAGTTTCCCTTCACCACATGACAGTCAGTGATAGCAGCCACTGGGTAGAAAAACCTGGTAGTGAACCTAGACTTCAACACCTACCAGCAGACAGTCTGGGACAAATGACTTTCCCTCCCTGAGTCTCAGTTTCCTCACCTTTGAAACTGGGATAATAATACCTACCTCATCGGTTTGTTGACAGGATTAAATGAGATGTTTGTAAAGTGTTTAGCATGATACTTGACACATAGTAAGTGCTTAATAAATAGGGGCTATTATTATATAGCTGTCATCCGATTAGTTTTTTATTACTTCAGTATTTTTATAAAAAATGACCTGAGCTCATTGTAAAAAATTCAAACAATGGAGAAAAGTACATAGTCAGCTGAGATTCTCCCCCTCATCCGGTGTCTTTGTTGGTGACGTAAGAGAAGAAAAAGGGCCCGACCCTGCACCTGCGCAGGACAGAGGCGGGTGGGGGGGTGAGGTGGAGGGGCGGGGCCTCCCGATGGAGATTGTGAAGATTCTGACGCTCGCCCCCTGCCATCTGCAGTGCCTCCCCTGCCGTCACTGAATCCTGGGCCAGCACTTGAAGAGGGCCAGGGCCTGACGCTGGCAGCCTCCTGCACCGCAGAGGGCAGCCCTGCCCCCAACGTGACCTGGGACACAGAGGTCAAGGGCACAACGTCCAGCCGCTCCTTCAAGCACTCCCGCTCCGCTGCTGTCACTTCAGAGTTCCACCTGGTGCCCAGCCGCAGCATGAATGGACAGCCACTTACCTGTGTGGTGTCCCACCCTGGCTTACTCCAGGACCAAAGGATCACTCACATCCTCCAAGTGGCCTGTGAGTGCTTGGACGTTGGGAAGGGAGCCCCCATGGGCTCTGGGAGGATAAGTGAGATACCGAGAGACCCTGAGCCACCCCAGTCTGGCTGGCCTGGGTCCTGGAAGCCACCTTGTGTGGTGGCCAAGAGAGCTCTAGTCCAAAGGTAGAAGACCTGGAGCCCATCCCAGATGACCTTGGCAAATCACTGAGACCTCTTTGACCTTTGGTGTCTTCCTGTTTACAGAGGGATTGCCCTGCCTCACAGGGTTGTTGGGAGACTCAGATACAACCATAAAATTCACAGTTTAGGACTTGAAGACACACAGACTTGGGACATGCCCTAGTTCTGTTATTTACTAGCTGTTATTCTATCTCATTAGGCTTCATTTTCTGTACCAGCAGAAGGAATAGACTTATATCAACCTTACAGCGGTCTGATGGGAATGGGAAACCGTGAATGCAGAGCATCTTGAACAGTGCTTAGTGCACAGATGGTGCTCAGTAAATGTAGACATTGTTTTTCTAGCGTGAGACTTTGAGCCCTTGGGGGCTAGGACTGTTTTCTAATCATTCTAACCCAGCATTTGGCACAAAATAGGTCTTCAACAAAGAACTTGTTAAGGAAGTGAATGAACTAGTAGGACTGTTAAGTCTTTGAAGAATCAGAGAGTTTTTGCTGAGCACCTGTTCTGTGACTAGCACTATGCTAGGGACCACAGGGACTCGGAAAGAGGGTGACACATTGCTATGCTGAGGTAGAGAGGCTTACTGCCCAGGCAAAACATGGACTCCGAGCTTAGAAGTGGGAGGGAACTGTGTGGTGGAGAGCTGTCAGCAAGGTGGGGCTAGACTAGGTTTGGCTGCAGATGAATAGGATGGAGAAGGGCAGGGGGAGGCTATTACGGGCAGGGTGGGGTATGGGGTGGGGCCTTTCAAGGAACCTCATGATCAAAAGCATCATCTCCATTCTTTCTCCTCCTGTCTCCCATTCCAGTCCTAGCCGAGGCCTCTGTGAGGGGCCTAGAAGACCAAAACCTGTGGCAGGTTGGCCGAGAAGGAGCTACACTCAAGTGCCTGAGTGAAGGACAGCCCCCTCCCTCGTATAACTGGACACGGTAGGGCCTGGTCCTGCAGGAGGGCCTAGCCTGGGATCAGGGTCCTTCCCTCTCAGGGCCAGCATGTACTCATTATGGGCCAGAGCAGGATATTCTGAACCCCAAATAAATTGGGGCACATGTTCAGACCAATGCAAGAACATACCTGGTCACCAGATGTTATTACTGGCTTGCACCAGGGAGGCTAGGCTACTTGGTTATTGGTGGGGAATAAGCTAATAAGCCCTTGCATTTTTTCCCCAACTTTTAAATTATGAAATACAGTATTCAAATATCAATACTTTGTATATTTATGTAAGTGCCTAAAGTGGAGAAGACAAAAGATAGAGTTGACTGTTATTAAACCAGCACTCCTGTACTCACCACCATGTAGCTAGTGCCTCAGAAGCACCCACCCACCTCCACCAGTTCTTGGCTTTTTTCCAGGGTCTGTGATGTCCAGAGAGTCAGGGAGGGGTCAGGTGCACATGCATGTGAGCCCATGACAAGCATGTTCTCACGGGTGAGCAGAGGAGCTATGCAAGTGGCCCTGTGCCTGGGGCTCTGTTCACCTCCCTGCCATGCAGCCTCATGGGTGTTGGGGCACGCAGTCCCATTCTCCAAGTACACCTGAGCCTAGAGAGGAATGGAGTGTCCTCTTGTGTGGGCTTTATTCCATCTGTATCTGGTACCCAGTGCTGGTGACGTGATGTGGGAGCATGTGGGATGGCACACATGTGGATCTTCCCCGAGTGTGTGTGGGGGGTGCCCAGGTCAGGCTGGGCGGCAGGGAGAAGGGGCCTCTGCCCAGACCTGCCTAGGGGAGGGAGGGGCACCGTGGGAACAGCCGGTGGCTCTGGGTGACGTCAAGGGGGAGGGAGGTGGAGAGCTGCCTGGGCACGCTGGCTGGTGGCAGGGCAGCCCGCCCTGGCCGGCACCCATCAGCTTCCCTGTCCTCCAGGCTGGACGGGCCTCTGCCCAGTGGGGTACGAGTGGAAGGGGACACTCTGGGCTTCCCCCCGCTGACCACTGAGCACAGTGGCATCTACGTTTGCCATGTGAGCAATGAGCTTTCCTCCAGGGATTCTCAGGTCACTGTGGAGGTTCTTGGTAAGCACTGGGGCAGAGACGGAGGCTGGGGCCCAGGGCCTGGTGGGGCAATAGGAGAAAGACAGAGAGTGAACTGGGAGAGTATTTATTTGGAGTGGGCTGAGCTGCATGTGTTCTGCAGAGGGTCTGACCGAGGGGGTGGTTTGAGACGTTTTGTGAGAGCAGTGAGCAGGGGCTGTGGGGTCTGGGGGTGGGCCAGGCATCTGGGCATCCACCTCAGACAGCTGCCTGTCTCCATCAGACCCTCAGGAGGCCCCCGGGAAGCAGGTGGACCTGGTGTCGGCCTCCGTGGTGGTGGTGGGTGTGATCGCCGCGCTCTTGTTCTGCCTTCTGGTGGTGGTGGTGGTGCTCATGTCCCGATACCATCGGCGAAAGGCCCAGCAGATGACCCAGAAATAGTGAGTATTGGCCACTCTGGGGACAGTAGAGCTAAGCTGAGAACAAACAGGAGGCAAGCAGGTGGGCCAAGACCGAGGAGGGAGAGAGAGAGGAGACTGGGCGCCTGACCCCTGGGAGCTTAGGGGCCACAGGTGGGCAGAGTCTTTCTGAAGGAGCCTGGGGCCTGAACCACTGCTGGACGCGAGAGAAGCCTCCTGCCTGAGTGCAGGTCAGGCCCACGCGCCTCAGTCCCACCAAGTACACATTCGCACCGGTGCACGTGCTGGCACGCTCGCTTTGGAGCCACACCGCCACCTGCAGGCACCCACTCACACTTGCAGGGCAGCGCAGCGCACACACACTCTAGCCTCTCACAGAGGCTCCGCCAGGACTGGCTCACCTGGGCGGGCTCCCGCCACCCTCAGCTCCTGACGGGGCGTGTCTTTCCCAGTGAGGAGGAGCTGACGCTGACCAGGGAGAACTCCATCCGGAGGCTGCATTCCCACCACGCAGACCCCAGGAGCCAGGTGTGTGCGAGGTTGGATGCCCTCACGGGGCTGGGCCCCTCTGCAGAGCAGGAGCGCAGCCCTCCGCCGGGTCTGGCCGCTGGCTGGCAGCTAGGGCGGCGCGTGCCGGAGTTGGGGCGCAGGGGCTTGGGTCTGCCGGGCTCCTCAGCACTGGCCTCGGGCTGCCTTGGGAGCCCCCACCGTCTGCCCGGGTGCCTGGGCGGGACTAGGGTGGGAGGGGATGAGGCTGTTTGTCTGGAGGAGAGAGACGGCCCTGGGGCTTGGGGAAGGTGAGGAGGGAGGAGGCTGGGGGAGGACCTGCGTGAGGTGCCCAGCCAGTTCTGACTCCTCCTCCGTGTCCGGGCCCTGCAGCCGGAGGAGAGTGTAGGGCTGAGAGCCGAGGGCCACCCTGATAGTCTCAAGGACAACAGTAGCTGCTCTGTGATGGTGAGGCCCCCGGCCCCACCGGTGTCCCCAGCATGCCCCTCAGACCCCTCTCCTGGTCCCACATGGGTGCGCTGCCCTCGCCTCGGCTGGGGCGCCTGCTGCTCAGCCCTTACCTCTGCGGCGCCTTTGCTCTCGGTCTCCCCTTCCCCACGCTCACGCTCGCTCCTGGCCCCTGCTCTCTGAGCTGCTCTGCTGCCGACTCAGCCGTGACCCCAGCTGTGCCTGACCTCGGACCCCACCGTGCCCCAACCAAACCCCCTCGCGCCCGGCTGGCCTGCCTTGGTCCCTGACTTGCCCTCGGCCCGTTCTCTCCAGAGTGACGAGCCGGAGGGCCGCAGCTACTCCACGCTGACCACAGTGAGGGAGATTGAAACCCAGACGGAGCTGCTGTCTCCAGGGCGGGCAGAGGAGGAGGAAGGCCGGGATCAAGGCATCAAGCAGGCCATGAACCATTTCATTCAGGAGAATGGAACCCTGCGGGCGAAGCCCACGGGCAATGGCATTTACATCAATGGGCGGGGGCACCTGGTCTGACCCAGGCCTGCCTCCCGCCCTGACCCTGACTCCTCCTGCTGACGTGGAGGATTTCAGCTCATCTCTGGGGCCTCCCTGAACATCCCATTTCTTGAGGAAGATGCTCCCACCCCACTGAGTGCTCGACCTTTCCCTCCAGCCCTGCTGTCGGACGAGGGGAGGGCCCCACTGGCTGAGTCGTTCCCCTCCGCATGTGCGGGTCACTGTGTGCGTATTGGTGCCTGTGTGAGTGTGTAAAGGGGTGACTATGCCCGTGGTGTGCATCGTGCTGTCGTGTCAGAGTCCAAGTGAACCGCGGTGGGCAGCGGCGGCTTGGGAAACCCGTCGGGGTTTGATTTGTGTGTTGTGTGGCTCTGTGACCTCTGCCTGTAAACGCAAGTGTTTTCCTCAGACCCCAGAGCAGTATTAATGGCGCACAGGTTGGAGGTGAGAGGTGGAGACTGTGGCCAGAGCCAGGTGTGCCGGCCGCCTCAGTGGGGGAGCCGGGGGGCCCGTGCTGCGGCTGCCCTGGGGGGCTGCCAGAGGCTCCAGCTGTTACCTGAGAAGCCCTCTGGTGGCTTCTGGGCCTGCTGCATGTACATATTTTCTGTAAATAAACCCGCACGGGGGAGCTTCTTTTAAGGAATACTGCTCCGAATCCTTTAATAAGAGAAAAAAAACAGTTAAAAAACTTCTGATTTATCTGGCTGTTTGTCATTGCTAGGATAGCTTAAAGGGAGGCCAGCCCACACCAGAAGTCAGCAGACCTAGACCTTGCTCGGACCCCACCCCAGGGGGATCTGAAAGGTGCTCTTAGGCAGCCTCTTGGGAAGGAGGAAGCCTGTAGGCAATGGGGTCTGAAGTAGGGCCGGGAGCCCAGTTACTGGCTGAGGGATGCTAAGGCAGGGCCTGGGCCCTGTGGCTCCCGGGCTGTACCTGGCCTCATCTCTTAGCTGTATCCACAGTGTGTGCGCCTGTGGTGGGGGGCTGAGACGGGGTGACGTGGACTTCTGGTTCGCTGTGGTGTAGGGGAGAGGGTAGTGATTACAAACCAAGGAAGGGAAACTCGGGGAGTGAAGGAGCTGCTGGGGACATGGGTGTCTCCCTTCCTCCAGGGCCCTCAGGGTCACTAACTTGGGCTCTTCTGGCAGTTTCTGCAGGTGTGGGCTGGGGTTAGATAAGGTCCTTTTTGCCTGGTCAACCAAACACCCAGCCAACGTACCTAAATCTAGTGCCTAAACCCTGCTTGCCCTGAAATCTACCATGTTCCTGGACCAAAGGAGAGACGGCCATCCCCCGATCCCCAGATGGCCCAGGACCTTGGATGTGCAGCCTGCCGATTACTCGTATGTACATTTTGTGTAAATATGTGCATATTTGTACATAAAGTGATATTCTGTTTTTAAATAAACAGATAAAACCTGTTCTGTCTGGTTCCTGCCTCGCCCCCTGAGCTCTGTAAGCCCAACCCCCTATCCTCTCTGTTTCAGCACCATCCTCCCTGTGGTCCCGCATAGGGGAGGAGCTAGGATGCTCATGGCTGGGAGGAAAAGGGGAGAGACGAGAGACATGGCCTCCACAACACCTCTAGCCATCTCTGCGAGTGCCCGAGAAGGACAGTGGAGCTAAGAGCCCCTTCCAGGATAGCCGGCGTCTTAGTCTGCAGGGTGGTAAATCCTGTCCTGTCTCAGAGTCTCACCACAACAGACTCAGGAGGTCCACAGCAGTATACACTTTGTACAGAGAAAGAAACTGAAACTCAAAGGAGTTGCCCAGAATGTAAAGAGCTGGGAGGATTTAAAGATCATAGAGTCCACGCCCTTCATGTTCCTCTGTATGGAAACTGAGGCTCAGTGAGGTAACGTGACCTGACTGACGTTACAGCACGTCAGGGACAGAGTCGGGCATCCTCTCTCTTTGGTGTGCTTTGCTCAGCCCTTTGCCACCTTGCTCCAAGGCCTGCCTCAGGTCTCTACCTCAGACCCCGAATTCTGGTTTCTAAGGGTGTCAGTCACCTGCTCACACCCTGGGCGCCACCACCCCACCCCAGGGCTCTGACGTCACCTCCTCTTGACCAATGAACAAATCCCATCATGGGTTGAGGATGTGAATGTCAGCTACCTCCCCCACCCCAGGCCCTGTGGTTGCAAAGATGCTCTAACAGGAAGCGGGTTTGAGAAGCTGCACAGCTTCCTGCCCCCCAGGGCTGAGAAGGGCGAGTGCCACACCAGGCCTCGAGACACAGCTTCTTGCCAGTGTCCTGGTAGCTTCCTCTTCCACAGCTACTTCCGTGTGGCCGGAGCCCCAGAGGCAGGAGCCGTGGCCTGTTGCCCAGGCCACCCTCCCCCCCCAGTTCAGAACCCTGCCCTCCTGGGCCAGGCCCAGCCCAGAGGCTGGCGTGGGATCCCATGGGGGACTGGTAGGGCAAAGGTCTTGGGGGACAGAGGTGGCTGGGCCAGAGCCTTGGGGCTCCGGCCATGAAGTCTCGTCAGAAAGGAAAGAAGAAGGGCAGCTCGAAGGAGCGGGTGTTTGGGTGTGACCTGCAGGAGCACCTGCAGCAAGCAGGCCAGGAGGGTAAGGAGGCCGCCCCAGAGCTCTGCCGGGTGGCGGGGCAGGGACAGAGCCCCTCTAGCCTGATCTAGTCCGAGGGACTGAGCAGCTTCTGGGTGCTCCTGGAGAAGAGGCAGTGGCTTGGGGTCACCACCCAGGAGGCTGATGAGCATTCGAGGCAGGAAATGTGGCACAGTGAGAAGGCAGGTAGGTCCCATGGAACTGCTTGGGGCTGGGCAAGTGGAGGGGTTGAGTGTGGGAGCGCCAGGAAGCACTGAGGGGAGAGCACGGAGAGACTGGAGGCTCAGGAGAGGCAGAAGCACCAGAGGTGAGGGGATGGCTACTGGGGACAGCAGAGAGAGGCTAGAGAAGTCAGGAGATGAATGGTGAGGGGACAGTGGGTGGCGGGTGTGAATGAAAGGAGACAGGAGAAGGGCCGCTGAGACTCTGAGGATGACCCTGCGGAGGATGGGGATGTTCTGGTGGGAGGAGGGTGCCCAGGGACAAGGTTCAAGGTTACAGGGCTCCGGCCCCTCTGCATTCTTGCTGGGCCATAGGTGAGCATGTGGGGTGGGGAGAGCCCCCTTCCTGGTCTCTGTGATGGTCCAGCTTTCCCTGTGCAAAGGAGAAACAGGTGCAAAGAGGAGGATGAGGAGAGAAGCTGCTGAAATGGGGAACAGGAGAGTAAGAGGCCCGGTCTGAAGCTGGGGTTGGAAGGTGCGCAGGCAAGGGTGTGGGCCTGTCTGTGCCGCGCACCCAGTTCCCTCCCGGAGTTACCTTGGAGGGGGCTCGGAAACCAGCGGGGTCAGGGACAAGGAGGGTCAGGGGGTTTGATTTGAAATTGAATGAAGTTATCCTGGCTGCCTAGCCCAGCTTGTTTCTGGCACTTGGAGCTCCTCGCAGAGAAGAGCACGATTCTCCCCCCCTCAACCCCCACCCCACCCCAATCTGTCATTTCCTCTTTGTCCTCCCCTCAGCGCTGCACTGTGGTGCCTGCAGTGGAGGCAGGGGGATGGTGGTTCCCGGCTCATTTCCTGCTCTGGGCCCCGCCTCCGCATCCCCAGACACCTCCTTCCCCTTTTCTCCTCCCCCAGAGGCCCCCATCCCCACTGGCCTTGGTGAAGGGAAAGCCAGGGCCCCAAGGAAGAGCTGAACAGCTCTAGTGGCTTCTCTGCATCTTCTCACCGTGCAGAGCCTAGCGGCCAGCACAGAGCTGAGTCCTCTGCAAGGGATTCCTCTTGAGAATGACGACTCTTGGCCAAGGGCCACATGATTTAATTGGGGCTGGTGCTCTTCCCCCAGTTCTCTGCAAACCCTCGGTTCCGCCTCCTCATCCTGGCACTACCCTTCCCTGTGGGCCTCCTGCCAACTCTGTGGAAACACTGAACCTACATCCAGCCCAAAACCCACTCCTGTAACCACTCCTGGCCTCTGTCTGCATTCCCAGCAGGTGAGGGGCATGTCCTCTGGAAGGCATAACATCTGGTTGCTGGGTCCTGATCCTAATAAGCCCCAGAAGGGGAGAGCAGTGCCTCCTGCCCCTCCCCAGAGCCTCACCTGAACCCAAGGGGGGGCCTGATCTTGGGCCCAGAATGGCAGTGGTCCCCTCTCCCCATCCCCCAGCTCCTCCTGGCACAGCTGGAAAGTAGCAC
Organism: Smutsia gigantea; assembly: GCA_032199065.1. Lineage (NCBI taxonomy): Eukaryota > Metazoa > Chordata > Mammalia > Pholidota > Manidae > Smutsia > Smutsia gigantea. Next base: position 38,107 of record JAVSCE010007142.1, read on the forward strand.
CGAAAGAGGCTGGTGCTGGCTTGTCCCTTTAATCCAAGGCCCAGCAGCAGTGAAAGCCCAGGCCAGAGGAGATCTGTTTCTGGTTAATTCATCCTTCCTGCTATCTTGGGTTCCCCAGCCTTACCCGCTTGCTGCATCCCAGGTGTTTGCCCCAGGTAGGTCTCTTCCTTCGCAAGCCCTGTACGTACTGAGTTCTTCCTTTTCCTAATCTTCATCTCTTCGATACCTGGTTTAGGTTTCTGGTTCTCTGAGCCCTGAGCTTCGGGCCCTCCCTCCTTTCCATGATGTCTCAATCTCTTGACTCCATGAACCCAGCACTGTCTCTAACTTTGATCTCTGATCTCTGTCTCCTTGATGACCCCCCACCATCTCTCTGCCCCTGTTGCCTTTTCTCGCATCTCCTCGACCCATTTCCTCTATGGATCTGATTCCTGAGGGTCTTGAGTGCCTTCCTTAAGGGTCTTCTCTGGAGGTTCAAAATCTGCAGAAAATGACAGGAGGGGGAAGACCTGGCTGCATTGCCGTTCACGTGAAGGGGACCTAGGGTGTCCGTGACAGGGGAGTATGTGTGAGTCGACAGAGTAATGTGGTGGCCAAAGGAGTCGGTGTAGCACCAGGCACCCCAAAGCGGAGCAGCAGCCTCAGCAAGGAGAGTCTGCCCCATCTCTGCGTTCCGTGCTGGCTATCTGAGGCCAGGGGCACCCCGGTCAGGGGGGGCAGGTCCTGAGGGGATGGATAGTGAACTGTAGAATGCTAAGGAAGCTCTCACTCTAAGGCCATGCAAGTCCGGCTTTCTTAAGGAGGGGCTCACTGTCAAGGTCATGCCTGCACATAGCTGGCACTTGCACAGCTCTGCGAGTGGGTGCTCCCTGAAGTTTTGTACCCTAAGAGGCCTTCCTTGTCTCACCCAAGTCCTGGCTCCGGGGTACAGGAGAGCAAAGGGTGTGGACACCAGGTCCTAAGAGGAGGGTCTAAGACAGTGGTTGATGGCTTCATTGATTATCTCCTTCATTCTATATTTCTCTATCTTAATTCCACAAAGAGTGTGGGATGGATGACTTCCAAAACACAGAACTTTGCAAAAAGATAGACTAAGTGACTGAAGGAATTGGGCTGAAGGGAGAATTAGAGGAAAGGTAAGATCAGTGCCCAGAAATGCTTATCAGGTGGTTCTGTGTGGTTCCTAGACGTGGACTCTGAGCCTCCTGGTGGTCAAAATAATCAAGTATAATTCATAAAACTCATTAAAAAATGATGTAGGTGGCTTAGGAGAAGCACAGCTTTTTCTGACACTGGCATGTGCAAAGGGTTTCTCTGGTGAGGCTTAGTTCAGTGGACTCAGTGTTTTGTCTTAGGCAATATTCTCTATTAAATCTCCAAGGGATGTCACCAATCCTTATCGCTGATTGATTAATTCATCGAGTCATTTAATAAACATTTATTGAACAACTGCTCTGTTTCAACACTGGGCTAGATGCTGAGAAGGACATTACTCTTTGTGAGATGGCATAGATAGAAAAGAAACTAATCATCATAACAAGATGCAATATGTACTATAATACAGATATAAGCAAGGGTTGAGAAATGGAGATGATATTTGAGGTGTGTTTTGAAGAATGCATAGGAGTTCACCAGGCACAGACAGAGCGGAGGGTATTTTCAGGCAAGATAATAGTATGAGTGCTGGTCCAAGGCTTGTTCATGGGGCAGCACAGAGCTGGCTCGTGGAATTTGTTGGGGAAATGGTTGAAGCTGACGCTGGAATGGGGCAGTTGGCCCTGGTTTGTGAAGGGTCTTATATATACAACACTGAGGAGTTCATATTTTATTCTGTAATCTGTAAGGTAAGCGACGAAGATCAGGTAGTACAGGGCGTTTATGGAGCAGAAGATGTAAAGCAGGCAAGTGTTTTAGAAAGATAACTGTACGGCCTTGTGGAGATGGGATTCAACACATGGTGTTTGAGGGTTCCCATGTTTGAGACACCATGTCAGAAAATTGAGGAACATTAAGATGCCTCACGGTTAGATCTTGTCCTGAAGGGGCTTACAGTATAATAACAGGGGAGGGCGTCTGGGGTGGGGAAAGAGAACACAGCTTTTTGCATTCTTGGATTTGAATCCTGGCTCTAACTGGCTGATACTAGACACTCACTACCCCTTTGATCCTTAGTTTTATTAACTGTAAAATGGGACTAGAATGCCTCATGACTGATGCTTGGCGCCCAGTCACTTCTTTCCTGAATTAACCTGTTTGAAGGTCTGTCACAGTTTTGTGTGCCTTGCTGTGACAGATCTAATATCCATTCTTGCTTACTAGAGAGGGCGTGTCACCAATCCCCATCAGCCTTGTTCCATTTTGGTTGGGACAACGAATGTTCCTGTATCTTATGTAGAGTATGACATCAATGCATTTTCAAGAACAGTCTTTTACCTTCCAAACACATTGCTGCTCCTTTAAATATTCTGGCGTAACAACTACTCCTTACGAGCCAGATGTCGGCTCAACAAAGGCAGAACTTTCTAACAGGAAGGGGCAGTCTGGAGAGGCAGTGAGCCCACCCTCACAGAGGGGTTTATGCCAAGGCTCTGGGCCCATTGGACAGAGATACTCATAGAGGGGCCGGTACCTGGGCTGGCAGGTTGGAGCTGATGTCCTGTAAGAATCTTTCTGACGAGAATGCATTCCGTGAGCTTTGCCATCAGTCTCCCCAGACCACCTTCCCTGATGCTTCCATTTCTCACATGCCTTGCAGTCTCTGACCTACTTGACCTTCTGATTTCTCTTCCTCTGCCCCATCTGTGTCCCCAGTGCCCCAGGTGCTACGGAGCTGTGCAGAGTTTGTGGAAGAATATGGAGTGGTGGATGGGATCTACCGCCTCTCAGGGGTCTCTTCCAACATCCAGAAGCTCCGGTGAGTCAGACAGTGAGGGGAGGGCCCTGTGGCCAGGAGGCCAGGGAGCCAGAGGGGTGAGGAGACATGGGGAGAAGGGCACATAGACGCGAGGAGCTAGGGCCTCCTCAGTGAAGGGTGAGACTATGCACCCACTGCCCCCAGGCTAGCATGCATAAGCATGTATGTGCGTGCACACACACAGACACATGCACACACACATCTCTACTCCCACATACACCCACCCAGCTTAAAAAAGTATATTTATAATTCACATACCATAGAGTTTGCCATTTAAAAATGTACAATTCAGTGGTTTTCAGTATATTCACAAGGTTATACAATCATCACCACTATCTACTTCCAGTGTTTCATTAACCCAGAAGGAAACCCTACACCCAGTGGCTGTCACTCCACATTTCCCTTTTCCTCAGCCCCAGGAACCGCTGGTCTACTTTCTGTTTTAATGGATTTGCCTATTCTGGATATTTCACATGAATGGAATCATGTAATTGTAACTTTCGCATGTTATTTTTCACTTAACATGTTTTCAGGGTTCATGCACGTTGTCACATGTACCAGTACTTCCTTTCCTTTTCAGGCTGAATAATATTCCACTATATGGCTTCACCAAGTTTTGTTTACCCATCCATCAGTGTTGGCTGTTTGGGTTGTCTCCACCTTTTGGCTGTTATGAATAATGCTGCTATAAACAGTCATGTACAAGTGTTTGTATGGGCATAAGATCTCAATTCTCTTGAGTATATGCCCAGAAGTAGAATTGCTAGGTTATATGTAACTCTATGTTGAACTTCTTAAGGAATTGCCAAACTGTTTTCTGTAGCAGCTGCATCATTTTACATCCCTACCAGGAATCCAGGAGGGTTCAGATCTCCACATCTCTGCCAACCTTTGTTACTGTGTGTCTTTTTTTATTAGAGCCACCCTAGTGGATGTGAGGTGATATTTCATTTATATTTGCATTTCCCTACAAGCCGCTGATGTTGAACACCTTCTCTTGTGCTTATTAGCCATTTGTATATATTCTTTGGAGAAATGTCCATTCAAATCCTTTGCTCATTTTTAAATTGGGTTTTCTCTTTTGACTTGTACGAGTTCTTTGTGTATCCTGGATATTAGACACTTATCAAATCTATGACATGCAAATATTTTTTCCCTCTCTGTGCATTGTCTTCCCTTTCTTGATAGTGTCCTTTGATAGACAAAAGCTTGTGGGTTTGATGGTCAATTTGTCTATTTTTTCTTTGGTTGCTTGTACTTTCGGTGTCCTATGTCTGCAACTGTTGCCGAATCCAGGGTCATGAAGATTTACACTATGTTTCCTCTAAGACTTACTCTCAGCCATTTCTACACATATCCACAGACATATATGCAGGCTCATCCCCCTTGTTCCACTGACTCAGTACCCCTATGTTGCTACTCACACCTACAACCACGTCCCTGCCACGTGTCCCCGTTCACGTGCAGACACACTTTGCATCTTCACATCCCCTGCAGACGGTGGTACACACAAGGCCTCACCCTTGCTGCCTCACGTGTACACACCAACATCCTCCTTCCAATTCCCACACACGCTGACCCTTGACCCTGCGGGAGCCCATCTCCACAGCTCCCATCTCTCCCCATATTACCCCTGATCCCCACCGCTCCTGACCACTCTGCACCTCCCCAGGCAGGAGTTTGAGGCAGAGCGGAAGCCAGACCTGCGACGAGATGTTTACCTCCAGGACATTCACTGTGTCTCCTCCCTGTGCAAAGCCTACTTCAGGGAACTGCCAGATCCCCTGCTCACTTACCGGCTCTATGACAAGTTTGCTGTGAGTTGGGAGGTAGGGTAGGGAAGAGAAGGCTGAGGTGTGGCTGCTTGACTTTTGACATCCCAGGTGTTTCCAGTGCTAGACAGTGTCCTCATAGTCCTGAATGACAGAGGTCACATAAACATGGGAAGTCCCCTCCCCCCAGACCCTTAGCCCCACCATCTCTGCCCCTCCCCTGTCCCTCTTTCCTTCATTCTGAGGCCTGCAGATCACAGACAGGGCAAGGAGGGCAGGGAGGAGGGCGGGGTACAATCCAAAGCAAGTAGAAGCAGGAAGGCTCTTGGAAATGATCTAGGGCAGAGCTTCCCTACATTAAAGAGAAGACCTCTTTTTAGGAGTCAAAACGTTTCAAGCGTGCCCCTCCAGGAACTTTGATTTTATGTCAAATGTCTTTTGAATAAGAAAACACATGACAAAAATGCTATCTTGAACGGAGCAACACTTTTAAAATAAGCTGCACTTTAGTGAGCACAATAGCATGTAGGGATCCCGAACAGCAGCCAGTGTGCCCACAGGGGCGAGCCTGGGAGAGCAGGCGTAGGACACCTGGGAATAACTCCCAGCCCCTTGGGGCACCGCAGGGCGGACAACTGATGAATTCCAGTACCCGAGCATTCCCCACAAAGATGCTAAGGCAGAGTGGCAGTGAGTTCTCAAGGTCACAAAACAATAAAGTGGCACAGCCAAGATTCAGCTGCAGGTCTTGTGGGCCCCAAATTCAGAGCTCTCTCTGCTATGCCGGTGCGTCTGGAAGATCCAAGGAGGGGACATTGTGGGTACCCACTGATTGGAAGAGTTTGGCTCAGAGCTCGGGGAGTAAGCAGGGGCAGTGCTGGGTCACGGGCTCTTGCTTCCTGAGCGCTTCCTCCCCATCAGGAGGCCGTAGCAGTGCAGCTGGAGCCGGAGCGCTTGGTCAAGATCCTAGAGGTGCTTCAAGAACTCCCTGTGCCAAACTACAGGTGTGTGGTCCAGAAGCCTGTGGTCCAGACTCCCCCGACACAGCCCAGGCTCTCTCTGCACCAGGAGCCTTAGCTTGTCCCTCCTCTTCTGGCCCCCATCCTCAATCCTACCTCTGCCCTGGGTGCTGCCACGGCAACCCCTGCCCCATGACACCCACTTTCTGCAGGACCCTGGAGTTCCTCATGCGGCACTTGGTGCACATGGCCTCGTTCAGTGCCCAGACCAACATGCACTCCCGCAACCTGGCCATCGTGTGGGCCCCCAACCTGCTGAGGTGGGCACGTGTGTGTGCAGTGGTGGGGGGTCCTGCCCAGTGTTTGCTGAGCAAGTGTCTTGCATCTGTTGGAGAACTGGCCTGCATATCAGTCCCTCTGGAGCCAAGCAAACTAGGAAAAATCCTGGGATTTGGGACTTGAGTCATATATGTAGTTTAAGAGTTGGAGATAGGGTGAAGGGCATGTAGGGAAAAGGGTATAAAGTATTTTAAGGGAGAATTTGGGCAAGTGTGGTGGGGGGGAGAATGACTCCCCATCTCCACAGGTCTAAGGACATAGAGGCCTCAGGCTTCAACGGGACAGCAGCCTTCATGGAGGTGCGCGTGCAGTCCATCGTGGTTGAGTTCATCCTCACACATGTAGACCAGCTCTTCGGGGGTGCTTCTCTCTCTGGTCAGTGTCCTTCCCACCCGCCATGTCACCACTCTGTCTGGGGAGTCACGTCAGGGTGATAGAGGGTCTTAAAGATCACCAGTTCAGTCTTCCCATTCGCAGATGAGAGAATTGAGTCTCACAGAGAGCTGCTGCTTATGGTCACATGCAGAAGACCCTAGAGAGATAATGACATAGGCGGTTCTTGAGCAGACCTCTCCTGCTCTCAATCCAGAGGGTAGCTTGACCTCTTGCTCATCATCCTGGCTCTCGAGGCCAGTGACTGATCATTCCCACTCCCAGCCCCCCGGGCCAATGTCCTGGGATCTCATGGTCCTCTTTGTCTATAAGGACTCCCTCTTGAGGAGCTAGACATGGAGGGTCTGTCTCCAGGGGCCTCTGAGACTATCCCTAGCCCGGTAGATGTGGGTGGGAGGGTGCAGTGGGGAGTGAGGTACCTGAAGTCCTCTCTCATCTCTGTTCTTGGTTAGCCAATTCCTCTTCTTTTTCTAGGTGGTGAGATGGAGAGTGGGTGGCGACCACTTCCAGGGACCCGGGCATCAGGTAGCCCTGAAGACCTTATGCCCAGGTCCCTGCCCTACCACCTGCCTAGCATCTTGCAGGCTGGTGATGGACCCCCGCAGATGCGGCCCTACCACACTATCATTGAAATTGCAGAGCACAAGTAAGGCCTCCTTCCTGGGCCTCCCTCTCCTGCACTGACTCCAGGCCCCAACCCATGATTTCTCCATTCCCTCCAGGAGGAAGGGGTCTTTGAAAGTCCGGAAGTGGAGATCTATCTTCAATCTGGGTCGCTCTGGCCATGAGACCAAGCGTAAACTTACACGGGGGGCTGAGGACAGGGGTAAGTTTGGGGCAATGTAGGGAGAGCTCCACTGAGGGTGTGCCAGGCCCTGATTCTACGCACGTCCCTGTCTTGCAGAGGACAAATCCGGTAAGGGGACTCTGCGGCCAGCCAAGAGCATGGACTCACTGAGTGCTGCAGCCGGGCCCAGTGATGGTGAGTGCCGGTGGGCACCCTCTCCTCCATATGTGTGCACGTGGCATGTGACCAATAGCACAGGCCTGTGAACATCTGTATGGAAGCATGTCTGTGAATGTGTCTGCGAGGGAATACAGTATTATGGATAAAACTATTGTGTGTGCATTCCTCTGTGTGGGTGTGTGTGTGTTTGTACATGTAGCCATTGTGCTCACAAATTAAAAAAAAAAGGAATGAGTGCCTATGATACACTAGCCATAATGCTGGCTGCTAGGTTTATAGTGGTGAGCTTATCATAATCAATATTCATATGAGTGTCCACAGAGGGATGGAGTGGCAGTGGTGGGGGTCTCGTGTAGTGATGGCCAGTGACCAATAACTGCAGGGAGAGTGGGGGGTTCCTAAATATGTGTAGGGTGACTTGACCTGCTGGCTGTGGAGAGCTTGCGGTCATGGCCAAGGGAAGCTGGGCCTGGTGCCTTCCAGACTATCGTGCCTCTCAGGCTTGAGAAAGCAAGGAGCATTCTCCAGAAACTTCCTGAGGTGTCCAGCTGAAGCTCTTGCTTTCCTCTCTCTCCTCCACAGAGCCAGAGGGGCTGGTGGGACCCAGCAGTCCCCGGCCCAACCCACTGCTGCCAGGGAGCTTGGAGAATGATTCTGTGGAGGCAGCAGAGGGTGAACAGGAGCCTGAGACAGAGGCACTGGGAAGCACGAACTCTGAGCCGGGCACACCGCGAGCTGGGCGGTCAGCAATCCGCGCTGGGGGCAGCAGCCGTGCCGAGCGCTGTGCTGGCGTCCACATCTCAGACCCCTACAATGTCAACCTCCCACTACACATCACCTCAATCCTCAGTGTGCCCCCAAACATCATCTCTAATGTCTCCTTGGCCAGGCTCACCCGTGGCCTTGAGTGCCCTGCCCTACAGCCCCGACCAAACCCTGCCTCTGGCCCTGGCCCCCCAGGTGAGGACCCAAAGATTGCCCAGGACTGGGAGAGGGGACTGGAACTCTAGGCTGACGCTCTGATGCTGGGGATCTGCCCTGGGAAGGGCAGGGGCCCTCAGTCCCTGGACTTTGGGTGGTTATCTTCAGCCACCTCCTTGGCTTTGAGGTTGGGGGAATCCAGTAATATTATCAGGTTGTGTGAAATTCATGGAGAGTGGATCTCTGACAGCCTTCAGATCACTGAGTTATCCAAAGTGGAGGTCTGTGTCAGATATGTAGAGCAGGGATTACTAAATAAAAGGTGGGAATATATACTAGATGCAATAATAAGAGTGACATTAATACTAAGAGCTAACACATATCAAGGGCTTACTATGTGACGAGTGCTGTGTTAAAGACTTTGCAGGCATTAGCTTATTTCATTTCCTTATAATCTTATGACACAGGTATTATTGTTATCCGTATGTTACAGCAGTGGAACCCGACATTTAGGTTAAGCAATTTGCTATTGATTTAGGTAGGAGGTGGCAGAGCTGGAGTCTGATCTTTGCTCTGACTCCAGTTCCTGCAGTGTCACTGACAAGCAGTACTAAGGCAATGCAGGGTAGTGAGTAAGGACATGGGCTATAGAGTGATATAGACTTGGGTTCAAATTTTGGCTGTGCCACTTATTGCTTGTGTGACCTTGGACAAATCTCTCTGAGTCTCAGTGTACTCGTATGTAAAATGAGGATAAATACCCTACGTTATAGGGCTGTTTTGTGGGGAAAATAAGACCGTGCACTGTAAAATACATAGCATGGAACTTGACGCTTGCTGGGAGTGCCGTGAAGGTGGCTCCAAGCCAGTAGTTAGCAATATTGGTCTGAGAGGATCAGCCATGTCAAGTACCTATGCTGGAAATCTTGGGCCCATACTGTAGCAATGCTAGGAAGATCCACATTGGAGAGGGTCAGGGTGGTCATGACCTTTGTACTCCTAGGACTACCTCTCTCCTGACAGATGGGAAGTCGGAGGCAAGTCCAGACCCAGATCCTCTGGCGGACTCAGGCCCAGCGGATGTTGTCCCTGCCCTGGAGGACTGCCTGTCCCAGGAGGTGCAGGATTCCTTCTCCTTCCTAGAGGACTCAAGCAGCTCAGAGCCCGAGTGGGTGGGGGTGGAGGACGGGGAGGTGGCCAAGGCAGGAACGGCAGGAGCGGCCTTCTCCCCTGGGGAGGACGACCCTGGGCTGGGCTACCTGGAGGAGCTCCTGGGAGTTGGGCCTCAGGTAAGGAGGAGCTGTGCTGGGTTTGGGGGTGGCGAGGAATCCAGAGGCTGCCCGGGCCGCCTGGTCCTGAGCCACAGCACTGCGCCTACAGGTGGAGGAGTTCTCTGTGGAGCCACCCCTGGATGACCTGTCTCTGGAAGAGGCGCAGTTTGTCCTGGCTCCCAGCTGCTGCTCTCTGGACTCTGCTGGTCCCGGACCTGAAGCAGAGGACGAAAGTGGGGAGGAAGTCTTCCTGAGTGCCTACGACGACCTAAGTCCCCTCCTGGGGCCCAAACCCCCAACCTGGGAGGGCCCGGGGAGTCTGGAGGAAAATGCAGCAGAGTGTGTAAGACAAGAGGCTCCGGGACAGGCTGAGGAGGAGCAGACATGCTGGGAAGTTCAGGAGGACAAGGAAGCTGAGCCTGGAGGCAGATGGGACCAGAGGGAGGGGGCTGAAGGGAATCCAGAGAGTGGGGTGGAGGCTGGAGAGGCAGGTGAAGAAGGCGGGGAGGCTGGGGGAAGCCAAGACACAAGGGTCAGTTTGAGAGAAGATGGTGAGGAAGAGACAGAGGCTAAAGAGGATGAGAGTGTGGAGGAAGCTAACGGTGTAGAGGAACCAGGAGGGGAGCAGGATGAAGACAAGGAGAAGGAAGGAAAGACTGAGAGAGAGCAAGAGGCTGAGGAAGGAGATGAATACCAGGTAGAAGCTGGAGGGGACCCAGAGCATGGCGCCCAGGAAAGCCAAGTTGCTGAGGAGAGCTGGGAAGTTGTACCCAAACAAGAGGCTGAAGGAGGCAGAGAGGAGGAGGACAAAGGACAAAGGGGGATTGGGGACCAAGAGGCAAGAGAAGACCAAGGAGATGGTGAAGACAGCAGAAGCGCAGAAGCAGCAGCTGCAGAAGGGGCAGGGGAGGTCAGCAAGGAACGGGAGAGTGGGGATGGGGAGACTGAGGGGGACCAGTGGGCTGCAGGTGACCATTTAGAAGAGGGGTCCCTCCCTGAAGGGTCACCTGTAGAGTCCCTGGAAGTTGACAGTGCCAAAGAGAGCAATGCTCAGTCCTCTGAGACAGAACAGGCAGCCCCACAGCCACCCAGGTCAGAGGAAATGGAGCCTGAGGGGCAGCCCAGTCCAGAGGGTTGCAATCTGTGCCTGTGTCCCCTTGGCTCAGCTGGTGGTGTGGGCATGCGCTTGGCTTCCACCCTGGTTCAGGTCCAACAGGTTCGCTCTGTTCCTGTGGTGCCCCCCAAACCGCAGTTTGCCAAGATGCCCAGTGCAATGTGTAGCAAGATCCATGTGGCACCTGCAAACCCCTGCCCAAGGCCTGGCCGGCTTGATGGGACTCCTGGGGAAAAGGCTTGGGGGTCCCGAGCCTCCCGCTCCTCTTGGAGGAATGGAGGCAGTCTTTCCTTTGATGCTGCTGTGGCCCTGGCCCGGGACCGCCAGAGGACTGAGGCTCAGGGAGTTCGGAGGACCCAGACCTGCACTGGGGGTGGGGACTACAGCCTCATCCCCAGAAACTACCCCTGTACTGTGATCTCTGCTTATTCTCCGCGGCCCCTTAGCTGTCTGGAGCTCCCATCTGAGGGCACAGAAGGGTCTGGACTGCGGAGTCGGCTTAGTTTGCCCCCCAGGGAACCCCAGTTCCCTGACCCCCTTACGTCTCCCCAGCGCCGATCATATGCATTTGAAACACAGGATAACCCTGGGAAAGGTGAAGGACTGTGATTAGGATCAGAGCACTGGGCAAAGGGGACAGTGAGTTGTCTTGAATCTCTGGGGTCCTGGACTAGCTGTCTCCTCTGCAGCCTGAGCAGCTGCAGTGCCCAACTCCGTAGGCTTTGGCCCCCCAGCTTCTCTTTTTAGACTGTGGGATGCACTGCCTCAATTGGTTTACCTGAGCTTGTCTCAAACACAGAGCACTTATCTGGTAGATTCCAAAGTAAGTCACCAAGATCCTGAGTGGGATCATTGGCCAAAAGGAACAAAATGTGGGCAGAAAACCTAGAGGCTTCTCCAAGGGAAGACTGAAGGCGGAACTCCAGCCAAGAGCCTAACCTTTGAGGTTTTGAACTTCTCTTCATGGAAGCCCAGGGTGGAGGCAGAGAGGACGGGGCCAGATCACAGAGTCTATCCCACACAAACAGTTCTAGAGTTGCCCATCCTTGTTCTGCTCTAGAGCTCTTGG
>JAVSCE010007143.1:0-37869 GCA_032199065.1 Smutsia gigantea
GAAAGGAAAAATCGCGACGGACCCCACAGAAATACAAAGAATCATAAGAGAATATTATGAGAATCTATATGCTAACAAGCTGGAAAACATAGAAGAAATGGACGACTTCTTAGAAAAATACAACCTTCCAAGACTGACCAAGCAGGAAACAGAAAAACTACACAGACCAATCACCAGCGACGAAATCGAATTGGTAATCAAAAAACTACCCAAGAACAAAACCCCCGGGCCTGATGGATTCACCTCTGAATTCTACCAGACATATAGAGAAGAAATAACACCCATTCTCCTTAAAAGTTTTCCAAAAATAGAAGAGGAGGGAATACTTCCAAACTCATTCTATGAAGCCAGCATCACTCTAATAACAAAACCGGGCAAAGACCTCACCAAAAAAGAAAATTACAGACCAATATCCCTGATGAATGTAGATGCAAAAATACTAAACAAAATATTAGCAAACCGAATCCAAAAATACATCAAGAGGATCATACGCCATGATCAAGTGGGATTCATCCCAGGGATGCAAGGATGGTACAACATTCGAAAATCCATCAACATCAACCACCACATCAACAAAAAGAAGAACAAAAACCACATGATCATCTCCATAGATGCTGAAAAAGCATTTGACAAAATTCAGCATCCATTCCTGATTAAAACTCTCAACAAAATGGGTATAGAGGGCAAGTACCTCAACATCATAAAGGCTATATATGACAAACCCACAGCTAACATCATACTTAACGGTGAGACGCTGAAAGCTTTTCATCTAAGATCAGGAACAAGACAGGGATGCCCACTCTCTCCACTGTTTTTCAACATAGTACTGGAGGTCCTAGCCACAGCAATCAGACAAAACAAAGACATACAAGGCATCCAGATTGGTAAAGAAGAAGTCAAATTGTCACTATTTGCAGATGACATGATACTGTACATAAAAAACCCTAAAGACTCCATTCCAAAACTACTAGAACTAATATCTGAATTCAGCAAAGTTGCAGGATACAAAATTAACACACAGAAATCTGTTGCTTTCATATACACTAATGATGAACTAACAGAAAGAGAAATCAGAAAAACAATTCCATTCACAATTGCATCAAAAAGAATAAAATACCTAGGACTAAACCTAATGAAGGAAGTGAAAGACCTGTACTCTGAAAACTACAAGACACTCCTAAGAGAAATTAAAGAGGACACTAACAAATGGAAATGCATCCCATGCTCTTGGCAGTGAAGAATAAATATTGTCAAAATGGCTATACTACCTAAAGCAATCTACAGATTCAATGCAATCCCTATCAAACTACCAACAGCTTTCTTCAATGAACTGGAACAAAGAATTCTAAAATTCATATGGAACCACAAAAGACCCCGAATAGCCAAAGCAATCCTGAGAAGGAGGAATAAAACAGGGGGAATTAAGCTCCCTGACTTCAAGCTCTACTACAAAGCCACAGTAATCAAGACAATTTGATATTGGCACAAAAACAGACCCACAGACCAGTGGAACAGAATAGAAAATCCAAACATTAACCCAAACATATACAGTCAATTAATATTTGATAAAAGTGCCTTGGATATACAATGGGGAGATGACAGCCTCTTCAGCCGCTGGTGTTGGAAAAACCGGACAACTACATGTAAGAGAATGAAACTGGACTACTGTCTAGCTCCATACACAAAGGTAAACTCAAGGTGGATCAAAGACCTGAATGTAAGTCATGAAACCATAAAACTCTTAGAAAAAAACATAGGCAAAAATCTCTTGGACATAAACATGAGCAACTTCTTCATGAACATATCTCCCCGGGCAAGGGAAACAAAAGCAAAAATGAACAAGTTGGACTATATCAAGCTGAAAAGCTTCTGTACAGCAAAGGACACCATCAGTAGAACCAAAAGACATCCTACAGTATGGGAGAATATATTCATAAAAAACGTATCTGATAAAGGGTTGACATCCAAAATATATAAAGAACTCATGCACCTTAACAAACAGAAAGCAAATAATCCAATTAAGAAATGGGCAAAGGACATGAATAGACACTTCTCCAAAGAAGAAATTCAGATGGCCAACAGGCACATGAAAAGATGCTCCACATCGCTAATCATCAGAGAAATGCAGATTAAAACCACAATGAGATATCACCTCACACCAGTGAGGATGGCCAACATCCAAAACACAAACAACAACAAATGTTGGCGAGGATGTGGAGAAAAGGAACCCTCCTACACTGCTGGTGGGACTGCAAATTAGTTCAACCATTGTGGAAAGCAGTATGGAGGTTCCTCAAAAAACTCAAAATAGAAATACCATTTGACCCAGGAATTCCACTCCTAGGAATTTACCCTAAGAATGCAGCAGCCCAATTTGAAAAGGACAGATGCACCCCTATGTTTATTACAGCACTATTTACAATAGCCAAGAAATGGAAGCAACCTAAGCGTCCATCAGTAGATGAATGGATAAAGAAGGTGTGGTACATATACACAATGGAATATTATTCAGCCATAAGAAGAAAACAAATCCTACCATTTGCAACAACTTGGATGGAGCTAGAGGGTATTATGCTCAGTGAAATAAGCCAAGCCGAAAAAGACAAGTATCAAATGATTTCACTCATATGTGGAGTATAAGAACAAAGAAAAAAAACTGAAGGAACAAAACAGCAGCAGACTCACAGAACCCAAGAACGGACTAATAGATACCAAAGGGAAAGGAACTGGGGAAAGTGGGCGGGAAGGGAGGGATAAGAGGGAAAAAGGGGCATTACAATTAGCAGATGTAATGTTGGGGGGGCACAGGGAGGGCAGTACAACTCAGAGAAGACAAGTAGTGATTCTATAGCATCTCATTACGCTGATGGACAGTGACTGTAATGGGGTTGGTGGGGGGGACCTGATGAAGGGGTAATTTAATAACCGTAATATTGCACATGTAATTGTAGATTACTGATAATAAAATAAATTATATTAAAAAAAAAGTTGTGTCTGAACCGTGGTAGGAGGAAGAAAAGATGGATTTGAGTCTTGAGTGCTCCGACTGGCTATACTTGGAAATTAACTCTAAATGAGGGGAAGGATTGGGAGAAAGGCAGCCCTTATGTACCTGGTTCCCCACTGTATTGCATGAGCATTGAAAGGTTCCTGGTACATGGAGGAATACTCAATAAATATTTGTGTCAAGTGAGTGAGGCTGGGTGAGTGGAGACCATTGCTCAAGTTTCTCTCTTGGGTTAGTGAGGGCTCCAGTCCCTGTGGGGAAAACATGAGAATTGCTTGTACAGACAGGGCTTCAAAGAGCAGTACTCAGCTATTTGTTTGTGAAGAGGTTACACAAGAATTCAAAATGGCATTCTATCAACAGAAAAGAAAACAGAGCATGGGTGTGTGTGAAGTTAATACTGGACTCTATTCAATTTAATGTTTATATTAGTACTTTAATACTTTAAATTTTAACCATTTATTTTCATTAGAATTACTTCATCTGATGAATTTTGATTTCTGGTAGAGACAAGATGTGATTTTGGATGGGCTGCTTCTGAAAGTTGTGGTTGAAAATTGAAAAAAAAAAAAAAACCTCCTTCCTCTTAGAAGGGAAGAATTACAGAGATTCTCAAAACCTCCCTACCATGACCAGTTATGCATTTTTAATCTCAAAAATGTAATGCACAGGGTTTCCCTTTGGGATGATTAAAACGTTTTAGAACTAGATGGGGGTGATGGTTATACCTTGTGAATATACTTACTGCCAATGAATCATATACTTCAAAATGTTTATAATGGTAAATTGTATGTTACATACCTTTTACCACACACACACAATTTAACACAAAACATGTGTTCCTCAGAATTAAAAGAATGTGACCACTTTATGCAACTTAGATATTCAAGAAATGTGAAAAGTTCCTCTCTCTTGTGAGAAGCTTTTGACAAGCCCAGCAGCACAATGCTGCAGAGATTTTTCCTTGTGAGAAGGTTTGGAGTTCAGCCCCAGAGAAAGGAATGAAATTCATGTTGTGCATGACATGACTTTGAAAGTAAGAAAGAGAGAGTCTTAAGAATTAACAGAAAGCAGTCAATCCCCAGGTATATATAGGAAAAGGGCTGTCCTGGATTCTCTCCCCATCTAATTCCATTTGCTTCTCAAGAGTTGTATTAGAGAATTTGAGCACCGGAAGCATTTCCTTGCTTAAGAAATTCAAGAAAGTGGTCTAGACGGTAGTTTTCAGCCTTGCTGCCAACAAAAACACATTTTTATTTTCCTTCAGGGATTACATGTCTTGAAAGGTAATATCTATTAAACAATATCAAACTGCCATTGTTAAATAAAATGAATTCATTTCCTATTTTCTACTTATCAGTTATTCAATACATATATACCAACAATCTGTGTCTCTGATTATACACTCAGTTGCTATAAGTCTTGGTAAAGGCAAGGGCAAAGCAAATGATTTTCAGGTTTATTGGTCAGCTTTTTCATCTATAAATGCCTTTAGACCTTTAAAAACACTAAAAATCCACTGGGGTCTTAGAAATACTGAAAATAGTTTGAGGACCTCCATCTCTACCTTCCAGGGGCTCTAATAAGGAATCACCACTATAATAACTAATGTGTCATCAGTGTATCTCAACAGAAAGGAGGCAACCACCTTAATCAGGTTTATCAAAATTACCTCAGAGACTTTATCAAGCTATACATTTCCCTGAGCCCCTGCAGAGAAACTAGTAGACCCTCTGGGTAAGGGCAGGGGCATGGGGATGTTTTTCTCTTTCTCAAGAATTACTACTGCCATAGTGGCCACTCTTGCCAATGAGAGTATATTGTAACTTTTAAGTAAATTAGGACCAGGAAAAAGGTAAGAACCAAACACCAACTTATATAACTCCGTGTGTGAGACTTTCACAGCAAAACAGATTTCTAAAGGCAAGTTACTATCCCATTGCCTAGATGAAAACGTGGGCCAAGAAACAATACATAAAGTGGTCTAGCAAATTGATGAGAAAAAAGTATTAAATTTCTAATAGAAAATTAGCAACAGTAATAGCCAATTCATAGGAGAAACTAAAGTTACTAACAACTCTTGCATGGTGAGGGCTGTTGCAACCTGACTAGGAACTGAAAAAGGTAAAAATGTCACTGTGGGCTTGACTTCTGCTTCCACCCAAGAGGGAGTAACTATGCCCAGATTTATCTCATGCCCAAAATAACTGAAAAATGGTCAAGCCATAGGAAATCATGATTTGCAAGACACTGGATGTGAGTCAATGAGGAGACTGATTCCTGAGAGATGAGGTGAGCCACATGATTGCCCAGGTTCTGCCTTGAGAGAGTTTCCAGGCCATGGCACAGGGAGGAGGGAGGACTCAGGCAGAGCACAGGGTGCTCCCTCAGATGAAAAGATGGAGCAGAGAGTCCAGGGAGGCCAACATATCGAGAACTTTCAGAATAGAGTACCAAGAAGGAAAAAGCTGCGCGGAGCGAGAACCCGAGAAATCTGCAGAGGGCAGGTCCCTGTCCAGTCTTCACCTAAGTACTGATCAGCACATGCATGTAAGGAAAGCAACAGAGGCCTGGGAAACAACCTCCAGAAAGACTGAAGTAGACAGTGCCCGGCACCAACACAGAGCCTGGGCAGCCACAGACTGTAAAACCTCATGATTCACAGGACATGAAGACTACTCAGAAGGGTCTTGATTCCCTCTTAGAGAATTGGTCCTTGAATGAACACTGCTCTAGCCCCACCTAGCAAATCCTAGAAGCCAAATCTTAGACCCAAAAGGATCAAACTGTTTCCAAGTAATATATCTACATCTCAGAACAAAGCCTGAGACCATGATGTGTATACAAAAATATTCAGCACCTAGCAAGGTAAGATTCACAGTGTTTTGAATTCAATCAAAAAATTAAACAGGTGCACAAAAAAAAAGAAACACCTATAATGAAGAGATATATTATTAATCACACTGGTGATTAATAGTGTTAGAATTAGCAACTAAAGACAATAAAACAGTGATTATAAATATATATATTGCACTAAATATTATATATATACTGTAAATACAATGTGTGTTTGTATATATGATATATGCTGCATATTTTAAAAGTTAAATAGAGACATAGAAGACAAAAAATCTCTATCAAACTTACAGAGATGAAAACTGTAATTGGTGGGAAATAAAATATACTGGATGAGATTAACAGCAAATTAGATATTGCAGAGAAAATATATTAGTGATTTAAAAACAATAGCAATAGAAACTATGTCAAATAATAGTGAGAGAAAAGAGAATCAGAAAAATAAACAGCATCAGAGAACTATGGAACAACTTCAAGCAGAAGAATATACATGAAATTGGGGTCCCCAAAGGATAGGAAGGGTCAGAAAAATATTTACTGGATCAGTTACCAGAATTTTTCCAAATGTGATGAAAATTATAAACCCACAGATCTAAAAATACCAAATAACCCCAAGCACAAAAATACAAAGAAAACTACAACAAGGCATAGCATAATAAAATTGTTCAAAACCGGTGATGAAGTAAAAGAATCTTAATATCATTAAGGGAAAGAAGATATGTTACATGCAGAACAGGAAAAATTAGTAAGACATATCATTGGGTAAAAATGTAAGTGAGAAGAGAGTAGAGGAACAACTTCAAAATACTGAAAGAGAAATATCACAAACCTAGAATTCTGTACCCAGAGAAAATATCTTTCAAAAATGAAGGCAAATTAAAGACTATTTAGACATGTAAAAGATAAAAAACTAAAGAGTTTATCAGCAGCAGGCCTATATAGTACAAGAAAAGTTAAGGAAGTCCTCAGACAGCAAGAAAACAATACCAGATTTAAATACAACAGAATGAGAAGATAAGAAATGGGACCTCTGTAAAAGTGAAATTTTTTTCATTATTTAAATCTCTTCAAAAGATACATGCTATTATAACAAAAATGATAATGGAATATGGGCTTTATATTATATGGACAAGTAGAATGTACAGCAATAATTAAACAAAAAGGAAGGGGAGAAGTGGAACTGTTTCTTATCCTACATCTGAAGTGTTATAAGGTCACGTGAAGGTAAACTGTGATGAGTTAAAGAAAATCAGTAAGAATATGGAAGATTTGAACAACATTGTCAGCCAACTTGACCTGATATTTGTAGGCTACTCCATGTAACAAGAACAATTACAAATTCTTCTGAAGTATGTGTGGAATATTTACCAAATTTAGCCATTTTTTTAGGCCATAAAACAAATCTCAATAAATTCAGATGGGTCAAGTCATACTATATTCTCTGACCACAAGGGAATTAAATTAGAAAACAAAAATACATCCTTGGAAAATCTCCAAATATACGGAAACTACAAAGCACATTACTAAATAACCCATGGATCAAAGAAGAAATAAAAAGGAAACTTGAAAGTATTTTCAACTGAATGGAAATGGAAAGACAACATACCAGAATTTGTGGAATGCACCAAAGTGGTACCTAGGAGGGAATTTACAGCATGCTGTAGGGGTAAGTTCATGCCTATATCAGAAACAAAGAAATATCTCAAATCAGTGACCTCAGCTTCAACCATAAGCAACAAGAAAAAGAGCAAATTAAACCTAAAGTAGGTAGAAGATAGGAAATAATGGAGTAGAAATTAATGAAAATGGAAAAACTAGAGAAGAATCAATAAAGCCAAAAGCTAGTTCTTTGAGATCAGTAAAATTGATTAACTTCCAGCCAGAAGGATCAGAAAGAAAAATGTTACAAGTTACCAGTATCTGGAATGAGGAAGGTGGCATTGTTATAAATTCTACAAATACTGGAATAATAGAATATTTTCAACAACTTAGTTTAAATAGAAAAATTCCTTGGTAGACACAAACTCTCAGAATTTACTCAGGAAGAAATAGATAACCTGAATTGCTCTGTTTCTATTAAAGAAATTGAAATTATAGTTAAAAAAACATTCCCACAAAGAAAACTTCAGGCCCAGATGGCATCTCTGGTGAAATCTACCAAACATTTAAGGAAGGAAGAATACAAATTCTACACAAACTCTTCCAGAAAACATTACATAAACATCAAAACTAAAGATATTACTAGAAAAGGAACCTATAGACCAATATCCCTCATGAACATAGAAGCAAAAGTTTAGCAAATTGAATCCAACAATATAAAGAAAAGGATAATACATCATGACCAAATGGGGTTTATCCCAGATAGCAAGGTTGGTTTAACACTCAAAAACATTTAAATATAAATTCACCATATTAACAAACTTAAAAAAAAAAAGTTTATCTTTGAAGATGTGGAACAAACATATGGACAATCCTATACCCATTTCCAATAAAAACTCTGCAAATTAAGAGTAGAAGGGAACTTCTTCAACCTGATAAAGGGCATCTATGGAAAACCTAGAGATAAATATCATATTCAATGGCGAAAGAGTGAAACAACCTAAATATCCAATAATAAGGATGATTAAAATAATTGTGCATCATGCAATAGCACATTTTAAAGCTATTAAAAGTCAGGTATTTGAAGAATATTTGAAGAATATTTAGAAGGAATTGCTTATGATATGCTGAGTCAAACAAAGAACTATATAAGCACACGACCCAATTGTGTTAAATAGAATAAAAGTAAATGGAAATAATCACATATGTTAACAGTGATTAACCTCTGCTGGGGGAGGAGGAAGAATGGTATTATTAGTAATTTGTTCTGTATTTTCTGCATTTCCAAAATTTTCTATCTTTAAAGTCAGAAAAATTAGTGTTATTGAATTTTAAGAAAAAAAAACAATAAAATGGAAAAAAAATAAGGAGTTTAATAACTCCAGATTTGTGTCTTTAGTCTTACTTTTCCCTCAGACTCTTCCAATATTCACAACTGGACATAGCCTCTGAGATATCCAGAGGCTATTGAAGAGATCCACGATTAAGTTCATGATCTTTTCCCACAAATATGTAATTCTTGTTTTTCTCCATCTTGTTTATTACTAAGGTCACCAGTTCATGAATCTATTCAATAAATATATACTGAGTGTGTACTATGTGAGGGGCACTGCAGTGGACAGAGAGGGTACAACAGTCAGTAAGATGTGGACCCTACCTTCAAGAATCTTCAGGCATTGTGATGGAGATAGACCATCACAGTGTTATAACATTAGATGTTGCAGAGCGGGAATCTGAACAAGGTGCTAAGGAGTATAGAGGAAGACAATTAACCTAGCCTTGGATGGTCAGAAAAGTCTTTCTGTACAGAAAATATGGAAACTGAGTCCCAAATAATGAGAAGAGTTAGGCAGGTAGCATGCAGGAGCTTGTGTTCCACAAAGAGAGATCTTTTAGCACAAAGACCAAGAAGCTCACTCAGGGAAGTGCAAGCAAACATTTGAGAATGTAAGAAGGGTCCTGATCATAAAAATCCATGCAGATCATCAAGGAACTGGGATTTTATTCTGTGGCAATGAGAAACTGTTAAAGGGTTATCACTAGCACCAAGTACCCACATATCCGTGCAGTAACAGATACTGAAAAGCAGAACTTCTTCTCCTGACACCATGTATTTTTCAGAGTCCACTGAGTAAGACTACATGGCTCATAAGTAGGTACAAGCTACCAGCTTTTGCACCATAACTGGCCTTTGCCATGTTGAGAATCCCACGTGGTTGCTGGTAACTGTGCTAAATGTCACCATCTGCTTTGGGGCACAGATCCTTGTTGATCACACTAACCTCTGATGCATTCAACATCATAGTATCTCTTTCGCTGGACAGTGTATTATGAAATAAGAGAAAAGTTCTCCCCTCTGTAGTATACTTTATTGAGGGGAGGGGTTGTCCCTACAGCAGGGTGGACTGGGCCAAGGTGTCACAGGGTTCAGTAAGACTGCTTTATTCATTTGCACACCCAGCTATTCTGTCTCTGCCCAGCACAGAGTGCTTGGATCAGAAAAGTCTCGATTAACAGTTACAATTATGCCCTCAAGACATCATGCTGCCATCTAAAACATAGAACCTACTGTGGTATCTGGATATTTATGCCAGACTCTCTCTCACAGGTGGCTCTGTTTCTCGGGAACCTTCAGTCACTCATTTTGATTTGGTTTGTGTTAGACAGCCCAGATTCTACCACATAGGACATATCTGATGCCACTGAGAAACTGGTTGAATTCTTTCCCTAGCAGCTTTCCTAGCCCCCTTGTCTCAATAGAGCTAAACAGGAACCAGAAATCTGGAGTGCAGGGAGATCTTGTTCCATCCACTAGCTGTGTCTGTGTCTCAGCTATGGCCCAAACAGTACATAGTGAAAGTATAAGGGCTACAGACCAAATGTTAATAAAAGATATCTCTGGGCAGCAGAATTTTGGGTGGTATTTTTTTCTAGTTGTTATTTTCATTTTCTAAGTTTTTTCTAGAGGCCATAATTACTTGCATAAGAAGTTTCATAAAAACAAATAAGTAGTAGTATGATCAACAAACCAGAGTGGGGTGGGTATTGGTGAGGGATTTGGGAAACAAACATTCTCTTAAAACCCGAAGGAGTGAATCTTTGAAGTCCACTTGGCAGTACTGGTCAAATCTTTGCCATGCTCCATGACCATCAATTTATCTTGTTATTATAGCCCCTTAAGACTAAAAAATAGAGACAGAGGAATGTTCAAGGCATCCTAAATGTTCATCAACAGAGGAATGATTAAGTAAGTTTTGATACATCCATATCAGGGATGTGGTGCTAAAAATAATGATATACACCTCCATCTACTAATTTGTACTGTATTCAAGATGTACTAAGGAAAGGCAGATTGCAGAATAGTTATGATATAGAGTGATACCACTTAAGAAAAAAGGTGAATCAGTAGATGGATAGATTGATAGATGACAGATATAGGTACATCTTTGAATATGCGTAAAAAGTGTCTGGAAGAATTCAGTGGGGTGCTGTAACTTTTCACGTATCATATTGTGCTATTTGTGACTGTGGGCTCATTTGTATTAACCCCATGAACCCTGTGCTCAGGTCAATATTCCCCAAGACACCAGGTGTTCTCATAAACCCTTGCACATGCTGCTGCTTATACCTGAAATGCTTCCCTGATCCTCCTTCATCTCACAAGCTCTATTTTTTCCAGTAGGGGTTCCAACTCAATATTACTTCCTCAAGGTGTTTTCAGAGCCCCTATTGTGCTTTCATGATCTGTTAACACTTTTCAACATTTTATTGGCTTGTTTTTTTAACAGGCCTATTTCCCACTCTAAAAGGGAAGCTTCTTAAAACAAGAAAACCATGATTTTATATCTTTGAATTTCAGAATCTAAAACCATGCCTGGTACCTAATACATACCTGCTAAATGTTTGCTATTAAAGAAAGGAATGGCCTTTCTAAATATGAAAGTCTAGCTTCCTAAAGAAAAGAATTAGCCTCAGCACCCTAATCTGTTTATGTATCTGGAATTTCTTTTAAAATGAATGCTTTTTTTTTAAAGCATACAAGTCAGGAAGCTTTTGAGGCCCAATAATATTGAAATAAAATTTAATCAAAATGGATGCTTTGAATTAAGTGATTATCTTGAGTAAATGTTCAGACTTAGTCATTGCTTTAAAAAAATTATTCTGCATTAAATCTTAATCATTTTCCATTTCTACTGTTTGTCAATTTTTTATTTACATGAGGGAAAGATACAAATGACTAAATTCAATTGGCATTTGTCAGTTGAAATTATAGATCCTATTTTGGAAAGAAGCGTAGGATTACAGCATTGGTTAAAGGTCTTGTATTCTGTGATCCTTTTTTTAATGTTGAAACTTCTATTCCTGTCTTGTTCTCTACTGTAGTTCAGACAGGAGGAAAGGGTAAGGAGAGGAGCAAAACTGGATTGGCAGCAAACACAGATGGTAACGCACCCTCCCCAAAGAGACTACAGCAGAATGGGAATGAGGGTATAAATTGTAACAGAAAGTGAAAATCAGCCCGTCCCACATCTGGCATGTGCCACTTGGTTTCCTGAATGCGGGAAGTATCGGGTTGATCCATAGATCTGTGTTGTACTGATCAGAGTGGGTGTCTCAGAGCCACCTGTCTTTAGCAAGTCACAATACAGTCCTTTTGTAATGCTTATAATGCAGTGATACAGAGAAATGACGATGCGTCCTAAAATTTCCATGGATAGCTGTGATTTGAAATAAAATTTCAAATCCCATGAACATACCTTTCATACCATATATCTCAACTTTAATTTCTGAGAACACAGCTTACTGGAGTTACAGACTAATTTATTTATTTATAATATATATATTATTTATTTATTATATAAATTATATAATTATATTAATTTATTTATATAACTAATAAGTTATATAAGTAGCTTATGAAGAATACTGTTTTGTTTAGGAGGATAAGATTAGATCTATTAAGTCCTCAAAATAAACTATGGAGCTCTTCTGTAACAAAACATGACTTCTGTGGAACAGAAGGACTGTCTATAGATAACTGTTCCTCCTCATCATTGCATGATGTACTTAGTACCTATCCTTACACAAAACAGACTTTTCAATAAGTATTTGTTGAATTAAGAGACTGGAATTAAGCAGTAATGTCTTTAAGCCA
The DNA here is from genome assembly GCA_032199065.1 of Smutsia gigantea. Lineage (NCBI taxonomy): Eukaryota > Metazoa > Chordata > Mammalia > Pholidota > Manidae > Smutsia > Smutsia gigantea. The sequence continues at coordinate 12,618 of JAVSCE010007143.1, forward strand.
CTCCAAAAAGTTAATCTCTTCTTGTAATACTGCTCTAGTTTCGCATTTGCCTAGAGCTGGTGATTTTCTGGCGCATTGTCACACTTCTGCTAGGACTTGAGCCTTCGGCCCTGCTCCGTTTATCTCAAAGGCAACAGAGAAGCCCTGGGATTTTCGGCATACCACCACCCACAGACCCTGCCATCCATGGCCCACCCTATTCACTGGGCCTCAAACAATTTCTTTGATATTCTGTTCGTTTGCTTTTGTGGCCTTTGTCCTCGAAATTTAAAAGTTTCTTTGTTCATATTTTTTGTTGGATTCAAAATTCAGATGTCTGGCATGAGGAAAAATGTAGCTGAAAACAGGTTTTCTATGCTTTGTCCCTAAATAACCCAGGGATTAAATAGGATCAGTTGAATGTGGCATTTTACTTGTCACTTCTTACAAAGAAATTTTAAACTTCCTCTGAGTTTTGGAAATGAAATTCTGGAGTGATGTGTGATTGAATTTTTAAAATTTTTGTCGTGATATGCAGATTTGAAAAGTTTTTCACACATTAGCCACAGGGATCTCTTTAAAAACCTGATCACAGCTCTACTGCTTAAAACTTTTCAGTGGCTTCCCATTGACCCCACAATGAAGTCTAAGTCTCCTACCCCAGCCTTTAAAGCCTTGCCAGTCTCATCCCCATCCAATTCATTGGTCTCATATTATACCCTTTCTCCTCTGTCCTGGCAAGTAGCTGTATAAACTTACTGCTAGAATTTCCTGCACTAGAATCTTCTCACACACTGTTCCCTAGCCTGCCCCTGACTCAATGCTTCAAGTCACAATTGACTAGAAGGGACTAAAGGCCTTCAGCTGTGAAGAAAATAAGCCAAAATGAAAAAATAAAATCCTCTTTTAAAAAAAAATTTACCCATTGTTTACCCACTGAGAACCCATAGACATCAGCATTGCTTTTTATTTTTTATCATCTTAAGTTTATGATGACCTTAGGCACTTACATACAGGCTTCCCCTGGTATGGGAAAGTAGAGCATTTCTATGAAACCTTTCATAAGCCAAATGGCATAAAGCAAAGAAGCCATTGATTGTCATTTCATAAAAGTGAAAATCCTCTTTGGATTTCTTTCAGTTAGCAAAACAGGTACTAATGTAGGTCTTTCATAAAGGCCCAGTGGCATTAAGTGCACTTTCAGATAGCAGGGAATCCGTATTTCATTTTGTAGGGATGAAGGAGTAAAGGAAGGAAGGAAGACTCCAAAGTCTGCCTCACTCTAACAGAAGACTGTGAGGTCTGCTGGGACTGCAGCAGCCACGGGTCTCTGTTGAACACGGCTTCAGCCACACACCCACAGAAAGCCACATATCTACCCACTAAACTGTACTCCAGTGGAAGGAAGGATTGGGATCTTTCGTGTTTCTTTCCATATAACACCTCCAGGAAGCACATGGCAAATGTTGGGAACATGTTTACCGTACTTTATTTACTACGTATCAGTTTTTTAATAGAAAAAGTAAATGTAGTTTGTGTAAAGTGCATATATGAAGCATATATATGTGTATGTACATCTTATATACATAAAGTAACAGCTTTGTCAAGATATAATTCACAAGCCTTTAGAATTCATCTATTTAAAGTATTTAATTCAAGTTTTCAGTATCTTCATAGAATTGTGTAATCGTCACCACAATAAATTCTAGATTATTTTCATGCTCCTACAAAGCAACCCTGTATACATTAGCAGTCACCCCCCATTAGCCTCCAATCCCCCAGCCCAGGCGACCATTAACTGACATTCTGTCTATAGATTTGCCCATTCTGGATATTTCATATAATTGGAATCATACAATATGTGGTCTTTTGTGTCTGGCTTTTTTCATTTAGCACAATGTTTGAAGATCCATCTGTGTGGTAGCAGGCAGTAGTACTTCATTCCTTTTATAGCTGAATGTTCCACTACATAGATATGGCACATTATATTTATCCATTCTTCATCTTACAGACATTGGGGTTGTTCCACTTTTTGGCTATTATGAACAATGCTGCTCTGAACATTCATTGTACACATTTTTGCATGGATGCAGGTCTTTAATCTCTTAGATGCATACCTAGGAGTGGGAATTGCTGGGCAATATGGTAATTCTATGCTTAACCTTTTGAGCAACTGCCAGACTTTTCCAAAATGGCTATAGCAGCCGCCAGCAGTGATGAGGGTTACATTCCTACCAGCAGTGTATGAGAGTTCCAATTGTTCCACATCCTCACCGATACTTAATGGTTGTCTTTTTGATAATAGCTATCCTAGTAAGTGATTTTTATTGTTGTTTTCCCTTGATGGCTAATGATGTTGAGCATCTTTTAATTTATTGGCCATTTGCATATCTTTCTGGAGACTTATCAGATCAATTGCCTATTTTTCAATTAGGTAGTCTTTTTATTATTACCAGTCCCTTATTAACTACCCTTATTTGTAAATGCTTTCTCCTATTCTTTTTACTTATTCTCTGAAAGACAAAAGGTTTTAGTTTTGATGAAGTCTAGTTTATTTTTTCTTTTGTCACTTATACTTTTGGTGTCATATTTAAGAAATCTGTCTGACCCAAGATCACAAGTCTTACTCCTACACTTTCTTCTAAGAGCTTTGTATTTTGGGCCTTACATTTAGGTCTTTGACCCATTTTGAGTTCATTTTTGTGTATGGTGTAAGGAAGGGTTCAATTTTGTTCTTTTACATGTGGATATCCATTGTTTTCAGAACCATTTATTGAAAAGACTATTTTTCATCATTTATTTGTCTTGGCACCCTTGTTTAAAATGAGTTGACCATAAATATGAGGGTTTATTTCAGCCCTCTCAATTCTATTCCTTTGATCTATTTATCTGTCCATATAATCTGACACAGTACCACAATGTCTCGATTACTGTGGCTTTGTAGTAAGTTCTAGAATCAGGGAATGTGAGTTATTCAGCTTTGTTCTCCTTTTTCAAGATTGTTTTGGATATTCTGGGTCCTATTCATTTTCATGAGAATTTTAGGATCAGCTTTCAATTTCTGTAGAAGGTCATCTTGAATTTTAAGAGGAATTATCTGGAATCTGTAGAACAATTTGGAAATTTTGCCATCTTAATAATACTAAGCTTTCTGCTCTATGAATATGGAATGTCTTTCTACTTATGTAGGTCTTCTTTAATTTATTTCAACAATGCTTTGTAGTTTTCAGCACATAAGTTGTATACTTCTATTGTTAAATTTATTCCTAAATTTAAAAAAATCTATTCCTAAATATTTTATTCTTTTTGATGCTACTTTAAAGGATTTCTTGTTTTGTTTCAACTATTATATAGGAGAAAACTGAGGTATACAACCTAGTGTTACAGAGCTCTTATAAAATGTTATATGATCTATTAGAGTCTAAAAATATATACCTCCCTAAAAAAAATAAAAACAAAACCCACGAAACTAAATATATTGCCTGATGAGAGGGAACAAACCACCAGAAAAGACCAGTCTTTCTTATTATTAGAAAAGATCCTAGAGTTCTAATGACAAGTTTCCAAAAATTAAAAGAGGCCATGAATTAATGGCTCAAAGATGGAATGGGCCACCTGAGGAATATTGACTCAGTGAGAATGTTTAGAGACAATAAGTCTTTTTCAACTTCTAGATTCTACCCTGTTCATTAGCATGACCTGAGCAAGTACTTAATTCTCTAGACCCTGGTTACTCCATCTGCAAAGTAAAAGGGTTGTACCAGGTGACCCAATAATGTTCTCTGATTATTACTTTATTAAATTTAAGTGACACAGATAATATAATGGTAAATGGTCATTTCTCCCTCCAATTAGGCACATTCTTCCTAAAAAAGCACTGTGCAAAAGGATTTTGTCTTTCTCAAGGTTAACTGCTAAAGCTTTTGCATTACATATTATACATATGGTCAAAATCTAGAAATAACTTTGGCCTTCTTTCCTAATTTTTCCCTATATTTTCTACAAACTGTACTTTTTTTTTTGAGTACAAATGTTATATTCCCTTCCTTATTACTCATTTTACATTTAAAATACCTTTGGTGTCTAACTTGGCCCCTGACCATTTTCCAACTAAGAACAGCCTTTGGGAGAGGCAGGGGAGACTACCGCCTAAGTAGTATACTGTGATTTCTAGCAGCTGGAGATAGTCTCCTTACCTCCTAATGTGCCCCTTACTTGTTTACCAATCCCAGAAAATGTTTATAAAGGACTAAGATAACATTGAATACAAATAGGAAGCATGTTTGAGTTTATAATCAAAAGATTTTTGAAAAATACATTTAGATGAAATGCTTAAAGACTGTAAAGTATAATAAAAATGTTTTTAAAGTATACAAAGCTATAATAAAGTATATTAATAATGTTTATTAAAGGTAGAGGCACTGAGCATCTGACATGCAGTGGCAAAATTATAGAAAAGAAGGGATGGAATGGACACTTGTGTGAATGGGGGGATTTAAATGAGATATGAAAACATATATGCTGAGGGCCCCAAAGATAATCTTCAAGAAACCAATTTGCCTAGGAGAGAGAGAGAATCTTCTAGACAAATAGGAAAATTTATATTATATAAAATTATATTATATAACATTATATATCATATCATATCATCATATTTCATATCATATCATATTATATTTAATCTTTGGATGTCGGTAGGAAATATGGAGACATTTCCTTGGGCATTAGAAATTACAGTGTACTACTTAGACAGTAGTCTACCCTGCCTTCCACAAAAGATGTTCTGAATAGGAAAATAGGGCCCAAGTTACACACCAAAGGTATTTAAATGCTAAAATAAGCAATAAGAAAAGAGATTTCATATATATATACATATATATAAAATATACAATATATACACACGTGTGCATGTATATGTAGATATATATACACATATTTGTATCACCCAAATTATATAAGTATTATTATTCATGAAGATAATATTTATGAGTGTCTACTATATGCTAGGCACTATTCTCAACTCTGGGGGTATATATAGCAGTAAACAAAACAGAGAGGTAACATTCTACCTATACTATAGATAATAGGAAGTATTATGTTAGACTAGATTTTACTGACCACAGCACCTAACACAGTGAAAAGCTCACAGGATATATTTACATCTTCTGATTTTAATGTGGAACATTATCCATTTCAGTCAGCATTGGGAGAGGGGAGCACCGTTCCCTAACTATTGTGGAATAAGGGACTTCTAGAACTATCACAGTGTGAGGTGCTGGGGAAATGAAGGTCTTGCTGTGGAGCTGGAGTCACTAACCAGTCAGTGTTTGAAACCCAGACTCTCAGCCAAGAAGGGGAGCTGAGAGGAGGGTGACCAAGGCCATCAGCTCTGTGCGGCTCTCACCTCTGCAGGTCTTGGTTAGCCTCTTGGAGTGGGCCTCAGGCAGCTGAGAGGAGCTGGACACAGGCCAGATGGAACTGACCGGGCACCTCTGCGTGTGTCCATCACTACTCTGACTGTGGGGACAGCAGAGTGATGGCCACTCCATCACTGCTGCCTTCTGGCCTCGTGACCCACCAGGCTGACACAGCACAAGGCACCACCCCTGCCTTCAAGACAACACACGTGCAGGCAGATCCTCGGGTGGCCCACACCTTAGCATGACGCCCTCCACCTGAGTGTAGGTGGGACCTGTGGTTGCTTCTAATGAGTAGAATACAGCAAAGGTAATGGATGTCACTCCCGCATCACATCATGTGTGTAAGACTCAGTCTTAGCACTGGAATGAGAGTCTTTCCCACTGGCCTACAGCCACACCATGAACTGCCTGTAGAGAGGTCACCTTGGAAGGAAAAGCATGCCATGAAAGAAAAATCAGTCATGCAACACAAATTCCTACCTCCAGCTTCTAATTACAGCTCTTCCTGTTCTATCCTATAACAGTTTCTCAATCTCGGGGCTATCAACGTTTCAGACTGGATAATTTCATGTGTGGAGAGCTGTTCTGTGTGCTGTAGGAGGTTTAGTAGCATCTCCGGCCTCTACAAGCTAAATGCTGTTATCACTCACCACTCTCCCCTGGTTATGACAACCAAGAATGCCTCCAGATCCTGCCAAATGTACCCTGAGGGGTAAAACTGCTCTACTTGAGAAGGAATGTTCTAGTGCAAGAGCTACTGCAGCACTAAGTTCTGTGGAGCCAAAGGGAAACCTTTGAAAAGAGAAAGATAAGCCTGTGCACAGCTAATTCACACACTGGAAAATCATTTTCTAACCACCCACCCCCAAAAGTCAAAGCTGGTGCTTGCAGCCCTAGGTCCAATGACTTTTTCATTTTGCGTGCCAGCTGATAATGAAGAAAGTGCTCATGTGAACACAATGCAGGTATGACTTGTTTGGAAAAGAAAACTGTATTTTTAACAATGCATGTAGAAACATTTGACTTAACCGTTAGATAGCACAGTGTAAATTTACATCCTGTTCCAACAGCTCCCATTCTGTGGGAGAATCTATGAAAAGACAGACCTTGGGAAACTCTTTATGACTAAGTATACAATGGATCTTTCTGAACTATTTACTTGAGATTCCAGAATCTGTTCTCATCATTACATTTTGGCATAAACTGCCGTGCTGCATAAAGTATTATGGCCCAAGTGATATTATAGGATATTAATGTTAATATGAAATCCTGTAAGTGGCACCAATTTAGTACAGAATTACTTTGAAACAGATGTCCTAGATATAGTGCTTCTAGCATAACAAGTCATCTGGTAACAGAGCCTTTTAAAAATAAGGTTGGCCAAAATATGAATGAATGAGCAAGTAAATGAATTAATTCATTCTTGCCACCTGTCTTTATTGAGAAACTCCACTGGGCATTGCTATTATTTCTAGAAACATAATCAGTAAGGAGGGAAATTTAATGGCTAGGGCTATAGAAACAATAGGCTCCTTGTTTAATGGAAGAGACAGAAGAATAGGTGGGTAAATAGGTGTGGCAAGTGTTATGATAATGTCATGCACACGGCACAGGCACTGGGCAAGTAGGGAAGGCACCCAGCTTAGCATGGAACCAGAGAAGCTTCTCATCAGAAATGAAGGATCCATTTGCATCTGACAAGTGAATCATTTAAGTCCTCAAATGCCCCATGCCATCATGTTTCCCATGCAAAAAGAATGACATGAATGAACTTGAGAATTGTGATCCGGGTAAGATTAAAGGAGAAAAAGGTGAATCCAAATGGTGTGAAGTGAGGCTGGATAGGCAGGTGGGGCCACGTTATGATGGACCTTATATGACACACTAAGAAATTTTAAATCCTGTAAGTTATGGGAACCACTCTGGATTTCATGTAAGGCTTTGACATGGTAGAAGGGTGCATTTCTGGAAGAGCTGGCTCCCAAATGGAACATTCACTAGATCTGGACAAATCCTGAGGCAGGAAGACCATTAGGCAACAGAGGCTCAAGTTCAGCAAAGCTTGCTTGGAGGCGGCAGGGATGAGCAGAGAGGTCAGAGGATGTGCGCCAGTTCTCAACTCCTCCGACTGGGTCTACAAAGGCTCTCAGAAAGGGAAAAAAGGCGGAAAGAATCAGCCTGCTTTGGTTCTGCAGGAGGCAACACAAATCTAGAACACATTCCTAACTGTCTTACATAAGTACCTGTAGGATATAGAAATACACAGCTAGAACACATTCCTAACTGTCTTGAGTAAGTACTTATATGGAATAGAGTATACATTTACTATCCCTATAACAAAAGATGTAGTTTGGAACTACATTAAAAAGGAATTATGAAACAGTGTAGCACAGAGAAGGCAAACAGTGAATCTGTGTCATCTTACTACACTGATGGACAGTGACTGCATTGGGGTATGAGTGGGGACTTGATAATATGGGTAAATGTAGTAATCATATTGTTTTTTCATGTGAAACCTTCATAAGAGTGTATATCAATAATACCTTAATAAAAAATAAAAAGTTTAAAAATTAAAAAAAAAGAAATTATGAAGCTTCACATATCTGTCTGTGATTGTCAAATCTTACCCTTAGCATCTCTGAGCTAAACTATCAGTGTAGATGTACATGTGAACCACTTCACTTTCCTCTCCTAAATCTAGTTTGCAGACATCATTCAGTCTAGCAAACAATAAGTAATCTATGTTATACATTTGTGCTAAATAAAAACCACTAGATTCAATTGTATTTCAAGTGGCAGAACAATAACCCATAAACACAGAAAGTAGCAAGATGTTTAAATGAGGTGTGTAAACACAACTTTTCAGGAACATATTTATTGTGGATGTCAAGGTGCTCTTCTGCTATAATAAAAATGTGGTTTAGGTATGTCATGCTACTGACTTGGCACCAGCTTGTAATTTTAAGAGGACATACCCATTTCAGGTACAATAAATGGGTTAATTTTTAAATGATGCAGAGATAGACTGTGATAGCCTTACTTATATTTGTAAGACCTGAAAGACTCAAGGATTTAGGGTTGATTTGCCTAGAAACCTGTAGAACTCTACTTATTAACACCTAAATCATTTAAAAATACACTCAAGATTAAGCCTGAACTGGCAGAATTGTTCCAGTTGTTTCTATTTTCAAGTTATCTAGGCTGATCTAAAGTTTAAGTACATTTTCAAGCTTAATTAAATGAAACACTTAAATTATACAAGCATTTAATACTTAGTTGGAAATTGAAAAACAGACACCGTGAAATCCCTAGGTAAAAAGGAAAATCAAGCAACATCTGCTAGTTCCAATTTCTCTATCACTTGGGATGGATGTGTTTATAAAGACCCAAATGTTTAAATAACCAAGTGCCTCTGAAATGATTTTCTAAAAACTTTTTGAACAGTATTGCTGATCGGCAGGAAGGCCGGGAGAGCCTGACAGAGCTGTTGCTGAGGAATGTGTGTGAAAGCACAGGAGGAGAAGGCACTCACCACCATGTTGAGATTGTCACCTCGTGGAACTTGGAAACTCTGGGAAGGTAGGAGGGAACCCAACTCCTGATGGAGACTGTGTTCGGATCCAGAGATGCTTACTGTTTTGGTATGAGTTTTATAGTGATCTCTTTATGAAGATTTTCCTCTCCCTGACCCTTAGCAATGCTGTTTTATGGTTACGGAAAAGGAAAGTGATTTTAACAAGAAATGGAAAAATTAGAGCAGTGTCTTACACATATCCAACATACATTGCTGAATTAATGAATGAAGTGAGAGCACCTCTTGTCCCAAAACAAAACATAAGCAACAGAGATCCAAAACTGTAAGAAGACTTAAAGATCATCTATCTGGGCACCTCATGGCACCCACATGCACACAGTTTTCAAGATGAATAAACTGAGACCAGAGACTTGAAATAATTTGCCAAAGGTCATGCAGTTAATTTAGTAGTAAGAACTAGAGATGCAAAACAAATAAAAGCATATTATTCATTTATTTGCTTATTCACTAGAGAGTCTGCTAACATTTATCTCTATACAACACTAGGGCCCCCCTTTAACCTGCACATGATAGGTACTCAATAAATATTTGTGAAATTCATTCTTTTATTGTTTTATTTATTTGCTCAATCATTCATTCAGATAATCTGTATCTGAATACCTACTCTGTGCCAGGCATCAGGTATATCGTCATATGGATCATTTTCTCCTTCAGATAAAATGTATTAGAATTAAAAACATGAGTTCATTTCTCAAGTACGAATTAATATCCCTCTATCAAACTGCATCACTAGCTTTCTGGTACTACACACTGCCTCTAGCAGGCTTCTGTAGCTGGGATTCTTGTGGGAAAGTTGAATCTCCCATCCCAAAGTTTATTTAGCTCATTGTGCAATGCCACATGTGACCATGAGGTCCTTGACTGACTACCTCAGGCTGTCTGCTTAATATTCTGTTTCGTGAGGTATGACTACCCTTGTTATGGTAGTTTACGTAACCACAGATGTTCCCTGGTAACTGCAAAAGAATGTAGCTTATTCAAAATTGCTATAACATTAACTCCATGAACATCTCACTAAATTCCACAGTGAGCATAAAATAGAATACTTCTGTTATTTATGGCATGTGCCCTTTGACATCATCTTTTTCCCTTTTATCCATTTTACCTTATTGATTTGTTGAGTTTTCATCCCTGTCCAGTTTCCACCTTTCAAAGATCAGATTAGCATAATTAAAATTTTTAGCATTATCATATTATTGCTTAATGTAACACAGTTTTTATTCCAAACATTACTAAATACTTTTCATTTGGCATTGTAGCATTCCATACTGCAACATTGTGAGATTATTGCAAGCAAAGAGGTATTCTACTTTTTTGCCCTGAGTCATATGCTTCATATATTGACTTGCTATATAGCATCAAATACAGCTTAAAACATTCTAAAAAAGAATTCTAGGTCTCTCAAGATGATGTTGATCACTTTACTTTTACTTCCTATTGATCAGTGGTTCTCAAGTGTTAAGTGTGTAAGAGAATCACCCAGAAGGCTTGTTAAAACATGTATTGCCAGGTGGAGGCAGCCCAAGTGTCTATCAGTAGATGCGTGAATAAACAAAATGTGGTACACAGGTGTAACGGAATATATTTAGCCTTAAAGAGGAAGGAAATTCTGACACTTGCTACGACATGGATGAAACTTGAGGACACTATGCTAAGTGAAATAAGTCAGTCACAAAATGACAAATACAGTATGATTGCACTTATATGAGGTAATGGAGTAGTCAAATCCATGGAGACAGAATGTATAACGGTGGTTGCCAGGGGCTGAAGGGAGATGAAGTGAAAAATTGTTTAATAGGTATAGCATTTCCATTTTGCAAGATGAGCATTCTGGAAATGGATGGTGGTGATAGTTGCACAACAATGTGAATGTACGTAGCACTGCCAACTGTACATGTAAAAATAGTTCAGGTGGTAAATTTAATGTTATGTATATGTTACCACAATTTTAAAAACACACACATACCCATATTGCTCGACTCTACACAGAATTACTGATATAATAGATCTGAGGTGGAGCTAGAGGGTTTTGCATTTCTAACAAGTTCCGGGTTGTTCTCACGCTGCTGGTTTGGGGTCTACACCCTGAGAACCACCGTGATGAACAAAGTCAGCGACAAGTCCAGAGTTTATACATAGAAAGTGTTTATGGGTAACAGTTGTCTTGCCAATGGGTTTCTGCCCCAGACAAGTTCACTGGGGATTCAGTGTGACCAAAGAAATGACAGTAGAATGTTCTTGGGGTGAAAGGGTTATACCCAACTTTATTTCCACAGTGGCAGGTCAATCACTAAAATCCCGTTCACTCAGAGCGAGTCTGCATGCAGCAAGCCGGTCTCTGCCTCTGGACCTCTCTACCCGCACAGCCGTCCTCTGGGCTTCTGTCCTCGGTGCTGCCACCACTCCAGCCTCTGCTCTGCTCTCCTGGAGCCTTGCAGCCATGCCACCATGTCACCCAGAGCACTGGGCAGGGCTCTCTGTATAGAGTCAATAACAACACATTGCCCACACATGTGTAGTGAGCTAGCCAACCAGGGCCAGGTGAGAATTCTGACCACAGGAACCTTCATTTTATCCACACAGTCTAGTTGGAAGAAGGACAAAGGGATTGACCTTTTCAGTGTTCACAGCAAGCACATTGTCCTCAGGTTGCATGTTTATTTGAAGAGGCTTTAGTGGAAGAGCTGAAGAAATAAAGACCAGCTGCCCACACCCTCAGCCACATCTTGACGACACAGCTGTACCTGCTAATTGCTCAGGTCATCTCATAAATCCTAAGTAAAAAGGAGAAATTTTAAGAACTTAATATTTTTGCACTTAGCAGATACATTCTCCTTTCTTTTATAATATTTATTTTAAATTGGAAAAAGAGCAAGTAGGCATTTTTAAAAAGAATATAGAAAATATGAAACTTTAATCAAGTGAAGAGCTGTATATTGAAAACCTGCTATACACAATGAATATTTATTGTTTTGTGTAAATTAAGCATGAAGCAGTGTGATAATCCCTATCAAATTCAAATTTGTAATACTCCCTGGGTTATGGCAGAACAATGGTCTCATCTCCTTATGTTGAGAATATATGCTACTGCAAACCCCCTGGGAAGATCTGACCATATATGTCAAATATCCATATTCTTTCTCCCAGAATCCCACTTACAGCAACATATCCTAAAGAAATTAAAGTGGAGGATATAATAATATTCATCACAACATAATATATATGTGGAGGTAGAGATCAGTGAGGGGCTAAATGAATTACAGTGTATCCAAATAACAGAATCTGCTGCTATAGAAAAGATCTGTTCTTTCAGGGAGATCATTTACTTTGGGACCTCAGCTTCCTTTATTCTGTATTGTCAATCAAGGGACCCTCTCCCTACCTTCTCTGACATAGGGGAACTATTCATGACTCATTGGGAGCTAGAGTCCTTTTGTGGGAGGACAGATGTGAGTGTTTGCAAGAGAAGGCTTCTTGCCTTGTGAGGCTGCAGGCTGTAAGAGCAATGAAAACTGGCGCTAACCCTGCCAGTACAGAAAGCAGGGTGAGAGATGCGAAGAGAGAAGGTTCTCATCAATGTTGTTGAATCTCTGGCTCCCACTGTACCTGAAGCTAGCCAGACAGGTATATGAATCCATAAATGCCTTATTTTTTTTTCTTAAATTCCCAACTAGAAGATTCTTGATTAATATACTGTTACTAAAAACCATACCTTATATGAGTATATAAGAATATACACATTATATCAACTCAATTTAAATATATACACATTTAAGGAACATAAAAATGCTTGTGAGGTTGTAGTAGTATAGATGACCAAAAATTTTACTTTCAAAGATTCTTTACTTTAAAAAAAGTTTATCAGTGTCTTAATTCCCTGGTTATTGAATATTCTAAGAGAAGAGGTCTGTTGCATTTTTCATAGGTCACTTGGGGGAATATAAAATGGCATAGTCCTGATGGAGGGAAATTTGGCAATATCTAACAGAATCACATATGCAGTTGCCTCTGAGACAGCAATACCATCTCTAAGAATCTATCCCAAAAGTACCACAGCAAGAATATGAAGAGACATATGCACAAGCCTATTCACTGCAGCATAATTATAATAGAAAATGTTTGGAAACAGCGTGTCCATCAATAGGGAACCAACTGAATAAACCAAAGTACAGCAACACAACTGAATACTGTGCAGATACAAAAAGAATTGAGGAAGAACTTGATAAGCTATATTACATAGAGATCTCCTGGATATATACTTTAAGTGGAAAAAAAACTATGTGCAAAACAGAAAATAACATATAGAGAGGGCTGCCCCTTGTTTGATACCACTGTGTATATTTTCAAAATTAAATCGTAGAAGAGTAAGCCAAAGAGTAGTAAGAGTGATTAGTCATCAGAGAAAAGCAAAATGAAAGCACAGTGAGGTACCTACCAGAACAGATAGTATTTCTAAGACCGAAATTATCAAGTGTTGGCAAAGATGAGGAACAAAAGGAACTCTCCTACACTGCTGGGAGAAGTGTAAAGTAGAGCATCCACTTTTAGAAACTCTTTGGCAATATCTACTAAAGCCTGAACACACACATACCACATGACCCAGCCATTCTACTCCTGGGATTATGCCTACCAGAAATATAGACATACATAAAGACACATAGAAGAATGTTCTAAGAAGCACTGTGGATTAAAGCCAAAAACTAGAAACCCTTTTCTCCATCAATAGCAAAATGAATAAATTACTGTATACTATACACACAATACAGTAGAATGCATTAACAGCAATGAAAAAGAACACTTCTATACACAACGACATAGATGGGTCTCAAAAATATATTGTTGAGTGAAAGAAGCCTAACACAAAAGAACACATACTGTATCATTCCACTTGTAGATAACTTATCTGGCAAAATGAACCTGTAGTGTCTGAGGTCAGAAGAGCACTGTTTCTGGGGAGAAGAGTGGCATAGGAATGAGAAGGGCGCATGGGGAATTTCTGGGGTGCTAGAAATATTCTATTTCTGGATCTGGGTATATTCAGTTTATGAGAGTTCATCAAGTTGTATGTTCCCTCTGAAGGGAGGGAGGCATCTGGTGGAGAACAGCATGGAGAGCAAGATTTTTCCTGAATCTACCTTGTTGCATAGTTTTGGCTTTGGAATCAGGTACAGGCTTTGCATATTCAAAAAATAAATTCAGTAGAAAGGTAAAAAACGTACAGAAGCATGTATTAAATGGAGGTAATTAAAATGTTTTGCTTGGCATTAAATAAATTCTGATATTGATACATATATGGAGAGAGTTCTTTTTTTCATGAGTACTCTATAGCAGGCTATACTTTCAGGATTGAAGGTAAGTCTGAGAATGCAAAAAGCCAAGTCCTCTGAAATGCTAGAATGATAATTCTAGATTTGATCTAACAGCTTGAAAAAAAATTATAAATGCTAAAAGCTCAAGCCATAAGGAAACAAAGAAGGAAGAGAGGAAAATGAGCAGCAGGAAAAGCACTCGTTAAAATCCAAAACAAACAGATGTACTATGGTTAGACACATACTAACCTAATGGCCTTTGAAATTGACAAAAACGTGTTTGAGAAGCTGTGACATCAAAGCGGGTGGCTCTGTGAGGTAGCAGTAAACTAAATGCCCAGGCAGAGCCCCCAACTGCCTGGACTTGGGCTGAGTCAGTTATTAAGAACATTCAATACTGACCACTGAAAAACTGCAAAATGGGGCATGAAAAAGATGGCCAAGTGGTTCATGAATGTTTTTAATCATGAACTTTAGCTGCTGCTTCCAACTACTTCATCTGAAGATTTTTCCAACTGGTCCTAATCTAATAAAGAGTGGATAATGGGAAGAAACCTAGAATCCTCATCTTGGGAAAAGGCAAAAAATATAATTATACAGGTCTATCCAGTAAGCAATCTGAATCCACTCTGTAGAGAATTCTTAACCCCAATGGATTTTGTATCATAAATGGGGTCAGAAGTTTGAACACCTTTCTAGTTTGGGGTTCAAATACAGCTTGTGCCTCACTAATTATGCGACCTTGGCCATGTTCCCTAATCTCCTTCGACTTCAACTTTGCTCATCTGTAAAATGACAACCCTGTAGAGTTGTTCTAAGATTAGATGAGATAAGGTACATGAAATATTTAGCAAGTCTAAGTGTCTGAGACATGCTAAGATGACCATGCTACCACATTATATCTTACCTTCATGCATTACTAACTAGAAAAAAATGGATGGAATGGATTAATATTTATTCACCACCCATTATGTGCTAGATGCCTTGCTAAGCATTTAAATAGTATAAGATTTTATTTACTTTATTTAATCTTTCTAAACTCTTACAGAGTTGGAAGTGGTGTTCCATATCACAGAGCTAATGAGCAGCAGAACAAGGATGTGAGCCTATAGCTGTCTGACTCAAGAAATAATTTTTCTGTGTCTATAAGAAAGCAATCCTCAGGATGAAAAAGAATATCAGGGGATAGTCTGTGACTGCCAGGAAAGCTTTCATCATTCATTCATAACGTAGCATGAGCATACGCACACACGCACAGACACCACACACACACACACACACACAGGAACTAAGTGAAAGGACTTACACCCTCTTAGAATGGACAGAGACAGTTCTTTTTGGAAGATGGAGGCAAACTGGAGTGGATGAAGTGTGGGCAGGTGGAGTTGGTGACCCAGAGAACAGTGCCTGGCACGATGTGAATGAATTAAAACATTTAACATGGAGAAAAGGGTCCTCAGTTACTAGAAGTCCTCTGGGTGAAGTTGAGGTCAAAATTTAGGGGGCCGAGGCAAACATAAGGACTTGGGCCAAAGAACATATGCTCTAAACCAAAGCCAGGGATCATAGAATAAAAATTTTAAATTGTTCTGAAAAATCCAGGCTTGAGATTTTTTACTGCTGAGATATACCTGCCACGCAGATGTCATTTTGGCATTTTGATGTCAGTTAGTCAAGCTACACTTTTTCTGAACACATGTTAACAGATTGTCTCTGACTCCAGTTTACCAGACTCTGCTAATCCTGCTTGGGTTCCCACTCTTGCCTAAACAATACTTCTAAAACTACCCAAAGAGCCCCAGCGACCACACAAGCCACAGAATAACATGGAGAATTTTCTGGAGAATCAGTCTTACTTGATGGTAAACAATTTCAAGTACTTTTATATGAAGTAAACTGGATATATTATGAAACACAATGCAGAATTTGAATGACTAAAAAGATGAACTTCAAAGAAATTTCACCCTTAAAAGTAAAAATCTTGAGATCTTTCTTTTAGGGTACTTGGTGGAAAAGTTTTAAAATCATAGTCCAAAGGCATCACAAAACAGCTGAATAGACCTGTTTCCTAAATTATAATCACATATTGGTCAATCTTCCTACAACACTGTCCAGTTCACCTTGACTGAACTGGATGTTATAAATTTCATGAACCCCATGTTGACAGTTAGCTCTTAGGTTCTGTCTATAGAAAGCTAATTATATCCATTAACATTTTGGAAAAATTAGAATGTATTCTCTTTCTCTAACTGAAAATGGAATACAAATTTATAGCAGAAAGTTTTGAAAAATTAGAGAAACATAAAAATATTTTAAAACCCTTAAACTCACAAATAGGAAATGAAATTAAGATTTTGACAAATACATTTGAGTGTCTGCTATGTGCCCAGCACTCTGCCCTTGGGGCTACACTGTGAATTAGTCAAACCTTGCTTTCAAAGACATTCCACTTCTTCATTCTTGTATATACAAATGACTTAGAGATATACAAATGCATACGCATATTTTTATAAGGCTGGGATACTATATTATTGTGTAGTTTATACAATATATGTATGTGTTAGAGTATATACAATATATTGTATGTATAGCATATTATTGATACTATTACGCATTTTCTCTTGTTAGGTGACTTTATTTAACAGTATGTTAGAAACATGATTTTATTATACTTTGAACTGCAACACAGTTGAAAGCTGCACAGTAATTTATTTTAGGGACATGATATATATTATCTAATTAACCTCCAACTTACTGTTAGAGTTTAGGTGGTTTTCAATTTTTCATTCTTATAAACACATTAAGATTAACATTTTTATAGACAAATTTTTGTGCATATCTATAACTATTTCCTTTGGATGAATTCTTTTTGAGATCAACATGATCCTCTTTCCAGGTCAAAGGTCATTCATATTTTCTAGACTGTTCCCCAGAAAGATTTATACCAGCTTACATTTCCAAAAGCAGTTTATGATAATGTTTCTTTTCCCATAACCTTAATAATATTAGGTATTTATTATTAAAATGTTTAAACCAATTTGTAGGTGAAAATTGGTTTCTTGTTTTAATATGCCTTTTTGATGTCTCATGAGGTCCAACATTCACTGGACTCTGTAGCTCATCTTTTGTGAAATGCCTTTTCATGTCTATTCTTTGGCCATTTTTCTATTGGGGTGGTTTATCTTTTTCTCCCTTCTTTATAAGGGTTTTTTCCTTTTAAATAAAGTATATAATGACTTTCTGTCTGCCATACAGTACAACTATTTTTCACAGTTTCTAACTTGCATTTTAATTTATTTACTGAGTTTTGATCTTGAGGAAATTTTTTATTTTACGTGGTTATATTTATCAACAATTTCATTTTATAACTTCTGGTGTGTAGTTTACAAAGACCTCTCCTACCACAACATCTATTACCTTTTAATTCTTTCTAATCTAAAGAATAACATCACAAAACACGTTGAGCACATTCTGAATATCTTCCAGATTTGAGAGAAGCAATATGACCCTTCAATTTTCAGAAGAAGGAATTGGTGGGGGGAAGGATAGAGAGAAGGGGAGGTAATATTTTTAGGTGTGAGTATTACTTCCATTTCTTTCCCCAACCTTGTTCAACTAACTCCTTGCTGTTCATTCCTAAGTGCCACATTATAAGAATCTCCAACTCTGAAATTTTCTCTGAACTACTCATATAATTACATCTTTTTTTGTCACTAGTATACTTTATAAAAAACATGACGGCATCCTTTATAATGCTGTAATGTGATCACTATTTGTATGTCCATTCTCTACCAGTCTCTGAGTTCATTGAGTATTGGAATCACATACTAGATAGCCATACATAGCCAACACCTAACAAATAGGACCGTTTTAACTCTAACTCCACTAGATCTTATCAGCCTTTATATTGAATATATTAAAATAAACTCACAGCAATATAACTCTTTTGCCATAACATTTATAAAAAAAACTTTGTAATTTTGCTTTAAAAATTATTTAGTTACAAATAACTGGTTTAATTCTTAAAGGGCTATGTTTCTAGGCAATCGTGAAGCTGACTCACAATTCTCCTAAAGTAGGGAAGCTGACCTAGAAATTATTTTTAAATATTAAATTAGTAAATTAACAATTAATATTTTGAAAATATTTCATAAAAGGTTTTACCATTTTAAATTTTGTTTTTTCAATTTTTTTAAGCCAATAATGAGGTTTTTCAGATCTCAGATATTTTTATACTCCTGAAAAGTTTATGGGCCATAAAGACTGTTCTTATGGTATGTAATGACACAATGCTTCTGCTGATACATACTAGGTATTAAATAAATAATAACTGTTTTGGTAGATTAATAAATATATGGCCTTTTTATATTTTTAATTTTTTGCTACCATTTACTTAGCCTTTGCCAAATATCTGGCATTGTGCTAAGTTATTTTCATATATATAATAACTCAATTAATGCTCACTCTTATCTCTGTTTTTACAGGTATAAAAACCTAATGCTCAAAGATACTAAGGAACTTGTCCATTCAGTTCATTGATGGGACTGTTTGACTGACTCTAAAACCATGTTTCAGTGACTGCACCATATCATCTTTAGTAAATCCCTTAAACAATCTGACTTACAGCTTCCTCACCCATAAACTAGAGATAATTATACTTCCCCCTGTATATTTAGTTATATACACTAGAAATACATTATTAGATATATATTATAGAGAGTGTAATATATAGATAGTGTATTATTTATATTAGAGTGTATATACACTCTAAAGTTAATATATGTATTAGAGTTAATATACATATTAACATGAAATAAAAAGTGCCTAGCATAGTACTTGGGACATAGTTGGTATCAATAAATAAATTATTTTCTAGGGATTGAAAACAATTCTCCTGTGCTGAAATAACAATAGGGTGACTTTGATACTCCTCTGTTATGTACTCCCATAGCAGTTGGACTTTCCCTATTGAATACCTGTATTGAATCTAATAATCTAAACTGACATTTACTTGATTAATTGTCTTCCTGTCTAAACTGTGAGCTCTATGAAGATAAGAGCCAGCCTTCTTAGGCACCTTCATACTCAAGTTCCTGGCATACTATCTGACACATATATTAGGTTCTTGAAATAAAAATTAGTTGAATTGGTTAATTTAGTCAGCACCTACCTGGTACAAATAACTACCAGGATAGGAACTGAAATCAAGTCTTTTGCCAAATAAGTAGCCTGCACTCTAGTTGGGATAAAAAAAAAATCATGCAACAATCTTTTCAAAGCTATATGTGCCCAAATTATTTATATAGTAACATCTCATAAGATGTTAGCACTTTTTCTACCTATAGAATCCCATAAAGGATGTAATATGAAAAAATTGTCATAATTCTGCCAATATTCTTTTAGCATACTAAGACATCATTAGGCTGTAAGAAGAGAATTTAAAAAAAAGTCAAGCCCATAATGATATGCAAATGACATTGATCTAATCAGTCATGTTTGCTGTCATAAAAAAGTCCACATGATTACAAAATATTTCATATATTGTGTGAACACTATTATAGACTACATTTCATCATTAAACACCCATCTGTGTAAGGTGCCTTGCTAAGTACCATGCAAAAGGCTTTAACTAAAGCAAGTATAATCCCTACATTTTGACAATCAAGTTCACTCAAGTAATCTTCTCTTTAAAAAAAAAAGTTCCCTGACACTTTGTTTTAAATTTAAAGAATAATTTGAGCAGCTGGATTCCATTCATTTAACACTTTCATTAACTTTCATAAATTATCAAGTGTAAAAGATGAATCCTAAAAAACATTGATTCAACTAAGCTCACATCTGTCACTTATTTATATACTTATTTATATTCATTACTGATTTTTAGATATTCTTTATATATGATGACTCATCACTTTGTCATGGATTTCAGTTTTAGTTCTAAATTTATCATTTGATTTTCAAACTTTATTTATGGCATCTTTGCTTCCAAATAATTTTATGTAGCCACAGTTTTGAGTCCTTTGATTACAGTTTCTGTCTTGATGTAATGGTTGTATTTTATTTTAGTTCCTTATTTGGTTTAATCTTTTAGATTTAAATCTTCAGTTCATTTGGAATTTACTTTTTGGATGGTATTTTTAAAATGTTTTGCCAGTTATCATCACACCATTTTTTTCTGAGTAATCCAAACTATCTCTACCAATTATAAATAATAACTTTTGCATTCCTAAATGGCCACATATACATGGATCTATTTCTTGACTATTTTGTTCCATTGATCTATCCATCTATTCTTTCTTTAAAACTATATGTTTAAATTACTTTGGCCTTACATTTCAGTTTCTGATATGGTACATTTTTGTTGCTATTGTGAATGGGTTATTTTCTTTCTCAGTTTAATGTTCTATCTTGTTATGTCTATGGAAAACATTGCTTTTTGTAAGTTCTGATTGGATCTATCTTTCAAGTCTTTCTTTTTTTATTCTATTAGTTTTTTTAGTTTCTTACCTCCAGTCATCTAGAGAGACAATTTAATCATTTGCAAAAAGTAACTTTGTCTCTCCCTTCCAATATTAATACTATGTATCTTCTCTTGTTTTTATTGTACTGGCTAGAAATTCCAGATCAATGTTAAACAATAGAAGATATAATGGAAACTTTGTCTTCTTTGAGAGGAAAGATTATCTAAGAGCATTCTTAGCTGATAATTATGCATTAAAGATAATTAGCAAATGGCTATTTGCAGTTCTATTAACTACTTGTAAATAACGATAGTCAATAATTTCTCTCTTCTCTGAGCAAGAATTTTATAGGTTTAATTTATAATGCTAAAACATCTGCAAGTTTGGCCTATGATACCCATTTTGCAGATGAAGAAAGGAAAGTCTTCATATATTGAATAACTAACCCAAGGTTACCTAGCTTGTAAGTGATGATCCAGAAAGAGAATCTAGAGCTCTCTGATTCTAAACTCTTCTTATGTACCATATTACCTGCATTATATAAATACTATAATGACAATTCTGACATATAGAAGTGGATATCTCTGAGTGGGTAACTGATGTAGGTTGCAATGATATACTTTAATACATTTTAAGTAACTTATGAGAATTATATATTGACTTATAATGAGATGAATTATAATCACAATTTTTTTCAACTGCAATGAGCTAATCAAAAAAGTCTTAAGTACCCACAATATATCAGTATGTGTGTAATTATTCACCTGATTGTACCATATGATCATATTGATTGTATTGTGAGTTAACATTTCATAAGTGTGTAACTTTTCCCCCAAATAGATGGTCTGTAAGTCAGAACTCTTGTTGGTGACAAGTGATAGAAACCCAACTAAAATTAGCTTAAGTTAATAAGGGTCCCATGAACTTCTGTAACTGGAAAACTCCAAAGCTCACCTTAGGCATGAGTAAATCTCTGAGTTTCTCTAAGTGTTGATTTGAAGAAAGAAAAAAAAATCTTTCTCCCTGTTACAGATTAGAAAACCCCCCAATTTTTTTATTTATGTAACATGCCTATTTCTTGGACCAGTCACTATGGCTGAGGGGATGGGTTCCTCTGACTGGCCAGGCCTGTGTCATACAGTCACTCCTATGACTTAAGAGTGTGGAAGGATACCATGATTAGCAGCTCTACCAGAATTTAATGCAGGGAGTAGTGAGATAAACATTTCCCCAAAGGAAAAGAGGGGCTGCAATAATCAGAAGATAAGGGAAGGAATATTGGTCAGAGCAAAATAAAAGGTATCCATCATACATTGTAAGCTCTCCTAAGTCAACACAGTGTCTTTCAGTTAGTGGTAGCCCTCATAGCAGATAGCGAAGTGACTATCCACGTGTATAGGAACCATTCAATCAATGTATAAATACGGACCAATATAAACATACAAATAATTAAATAGATTTCAAGTCACTCTTGAAACAATTGAATTAGCATATATGACTTGATTATGTTTTCTCCCTAAGGTAAAGAAATGTGTGATATATGAAACAAAATGTGCCACTTTCCTGCGTCACCTAGTAGGTTCTCTGAGAGGTGGATTCTGAGACGGTCCAGTGCCGAGTTCAGTAGGCACACTTGGATGAACACCTGTGGAAGAAAGGGCATGGGAGCAAGACTGGGCAGAGGGAGAAATCAGTGGGGGATGCAGGCCTGAACAACAGTTTCAGCTGCCCACAAAGGGAACTCTGGAGCTAAAATGGCCTCTCAGCCTTGCCACAATGGGCTGAAGCAGCTGGACTGTTGTGTCCCTTTCATCAGCTAGTGACTGGGATTGGAAGGCCCTGGGAAGGGCTTGGGGCTTGAGTTCAAGCACGTGGGCTTTCTGCAGCTCAGATCTCCAAAGGGCTGACAGCTAGAGACTTTCTTCTGCTGGCTTTCCTGCAACTGGGGCAACAAAGTCGTTCTTTACAGGCAGATCTGGGGAGTGTATCTCTACCTCCACCACATTCTCTAAGGAAATTGAACTTAACTGGCAATGAGGAAAAAAGCAGAACAATAGTTTTTGCAATGCTCTGTTATAGATAATTTATATATAAATTGTGTTTAAAGTCTTTCATTTAATCCTAGTGTTATTCTTTCCTAGCAGAGAATTGAATTTATACATAGTGAAGCCAAACTGATGCTCTCCATTCCTTTGTTACTTGCTGAGTACCTGTACTACAAAGTCATCTTCAGTGCAGTGTGTTGACAGCTAAACCATGGCCATGTACCACTAAGTGAGTAAAAGAAACTCTTTCTCTTACTCTTTTTAAATGTTTGCATACTATTTTATGTTACAACTTCTTGAATAATTCAGAAAAATTTATACTTTCTTATAATATACTTCCACTGTAACAACAAAATAACCTTTCCAAACAATCCTCATTGTTCAAGTACCACACACTCACCTAAGGTTGAGAATCATGAAGATGGATCTGGGTGGAACAGCATGTTACAGAGAACCCTTAATTGGGGTGACTGGTGCTGTAATTCATTGTGGCTGAACTGACCTCAGAGTCTCAGAGCACTGTGTGTGTGAAGGGTGGGAACAAGCAGGGGCTTTGCACTTGACCTGATATGAGCACTAAATGGTTCTAGAGCCTTAGGCAACTTAACTTAACCTCTCGTTTCCTCTCGTTTGTGAGTGGTGATAATAATAATGACTCACATGGGAATATAGCACATCAAACACTGTTTGCCACATAGGCATGAGCCCAACAAATGGGTGTTATTTTTCACTATTGTTATTAAAGTAGGTTTTTTTTAAGACCTAGGCTTTCATATTTATAAACAGCTGATACTGTAAAGAGGAATGAAGTGCCTTGTACTTCCATCATGAAGATGGCATGAAGTTTAGGATGGGCCATGTAGTTCTTGGATCTTCTAATAGCCAAAACAGCATGCTTTGCCCACCCCCAATGCATACACACACACCCCTTCCATTTTTGTTCCTAGACCTCTTATCCTGACAATCTTTCTCATTTACATAACAAGAATGTTCTAGGTGCCTGCTAGAACCCTCAGGACTTGGTTTTACCATCAGGACTGCTCTCCAGTCTTGTGGAGGAGCATAAGACTCTTGAGCATTAACCCTTAGCTTTTGTGCTTAATTGTTTTTGACTTTTTTTTACTATAATGCCATAAAATTCCTCATAAAGACCTCTGACCTGCAGAACTTCATGCTGTTAACCCAATACACCATACTGATACCATCATATTCACAATTAAGTTTTTCCCATTTTCATAACTTTTTTTTTACTTACATTTTATTTATTTATTTTAATATACTTTATTTTATTATCATTAATCTACAATTACATGTGCAATATTATGGTTATTAAACTACCCCTTCATCAGGTCCCCCCCACAAACCCGATTACAGTCACTGTCCATCAGCGTAGTGAGATGCTATAGAATCACTACTTGTCTGCTCTGAGTTGTACAGCCCTCCCCGTGCCGCCCCAACATTACATCTGCTAATCGTAATGCCCCTTTTTCCCTCTTATCCCCCCCTTCCCGCCCATTTTCCCCAGTCCCTTTCCCTTTGGTAGCTATTAGTCCGTTCTTGGGTTCTGTGAGTCTGCTGCTGTTTTGTTCCTTCAGTTTTTTTCTTTGTTCTTATACTCCACATATGAGTGAAATCATTTGATACTTGTCTTTTTCGGCTTGGCTTATTTCACTGAGCATAATACCCTCTAGCTCCATCCATGTTGTTGCAAATGGTAGGATTTGTTTTTCTTCTTATGGCTGAATAATATTCCATTGTGTATATGTACCACATCTTCTTTATCCATTCATCTACTGATGGACACTTAGGTTGCTTCCATTTCTTGGCTATTGTAAATAGTGCTGCGATAAACATAGGGGTGCATCTGTCCTTTTTCAAACTGGGCTGCTGCATTCTTAGGGTAAATTCCTAGGAGTGGAATTCCTGGGTCAAATGGTATTTCTATTTTGAGTTTTTTGAGGAACCTCCATACTGCTTTCCACAATGGTTGAACTAATTTGCAGTCCCACCAGCAGTGTAGGAGGGTTCCCTTTTCTCCACATCCTCGCCAACATTTGTTGTTGTTTGTGTTTTGGATGTTGGCCATCCTCACTGGTGTGAGGTGATATCTCATTGTGGTTTTAATCTGCATTTCTCTGATGATTAGCGATGTGGAGCATCTTTCATGTGCCTGTTGGCCATCTGAATTTCTTCTTTGGAGAAGTGTCTATTCATGTCCTCTGCCCATTTCTTAATTGGATTATTTGCTTTCTGTTTGTTAAGGTGCATGAGTTCTTTATATATTTTGGATGTCAACCCTTTATCAGATACGTTTTTTATGAATATATTCTCCCATACTGTAGGATGTCTTTTTGTTCTACTGATGGTGTCCTTTGCTGTACAGAAGCTTTTCAGCTTGATATGTCCCACTTGTTCATTTTTGCTTTTGTTTCCCTTGCCCGGG
>JAVSCE010007144.1:0-22964 GCA_032199065.1 Smutsia gigantea
TTTTCCCCCAAGGATGACCTCGATTTGCCTACGTGCTCTTGCCTTTCTTTGTTCATTACTGGGCCAGTTAGATAACCTGTCTTTGCCTCAGTTTACTTGTCTAAGCAATGAAGATAAATAATAGTAACTACCCTTTACTGTTGTTTTGAGGATTAGATGAGATAATGCACAAGAGTTTTGCACATTGGCCTCTTAATGCTATTACTATTATTATCATTTGTTGATGATATTAATAAAATTAGATAAATTAGACTGTTATGCCCTGCCAGCTGTTTAACCTCAGACATGAGACTTGGCTTTTGCCTCATCTGTAAATTGGGGGTAATAATAACACCCCCTTCATAGAATTGTTATGAGGATTAGATGAGTTAATATTTAAGTAGCTGCTCACAATCCACTAAGGGTTAATGTACCAACCGAGGCCTGCTTTGAACAGTGCCTGGCACATCCTAAGTGTTAGATGGATATTGGTCTGTGACTAAAAAAGTTGGCTTTATTTAAGAGGACCTTTTGGGTTGGAGGGAGTCCTAGATTTTCCCATTTAGCCTTGCACCCAGTACAGGAATCCCACTGACATTCCTGAAAGGTACTTGCATTCATGCAGTGACAAAGAGCTTGCCACTACTATGGCAGCCCTTTTGACAGGCAGGTACCTAAGAAAGTAATTCCTGAACTTGGTGTGCAGTTTGCTTCCCTCTAACTTCTACCACTTGACACCCTACTCTCCCCTCAGAAGCCCAGTCCTTCTGGATGTTCAAGTACCAGAAGGCAGCTCTGGGCTGCCCCCGCCGCATTGCCTGTTCGCTGGGCTGCACTCCCGCCTGTGTGAAGTGCCCCAAACATGATGAGGAGCCATCATTTATGACTGTTCGGGCCCAGGCCACCCCTGCACCCTGCTGACCACTCAGGACTGGGTCCCGAGTGCTCAGCTGAGCCCATCTTCCCACTTAGCTTCCCAAAACCCCCTCTTTCGCGATGGCAGGAGGTGGATGTTCAAACAGTTAGGGGAATGCCTCCCACACTCTTCCCCAGGGGCTCAGAGGGTGTCACTTGGGTGTCAGCCCCCCAGGATGGAGTGTAAGGATCTTGGCAGGCAAGCTGTGTCTACTTGCTGAAAATGTTGGCTGGGGAGAAAGAAAATGCAGACAGGTTGCCCAGGAGTCTGGGTGCAGACTCTTTTTCTCCCTACGTTCATCCATCCGTGCCATTCATTCAAGGTTCTTTCAATAAATAGTGGCTGCATTTGGGGG
This sequence comes from Smutsia gigantea, assembly GCA_032199065.1. Lineage (NCBI taxonomy): Eukaryota > Metazoa > Chordata > Mammalia > Pholidota > Manidae > Smutsia > Smutsia gigantea. The sequence goes on from JAVSCE010007144.1 coordinate 1,251, forward strand.
AAGGGTGGACAGCATTAGGCCAAGCTTCTTCTTGCTTGCAGATGACATTCCCAGGAGAAGAGACAGAAAGTCAGGGTCAGAGGGCTGGGGAACCCACAGGGGCTGCTTTGGAGCAGGTAGTCAAGGAAGGCCACTCCAAAGAGGTGGCATTTAGTGGAGGCACCGTGGAAACAGGGGATGAGGCAACTCCCTGCAGGGATGTGGTTAGCATGTTGGAACTGCGAGGCCAAGGAGACTGGAGCAGAGTGTGGAAGATGAGTATGGAAGGCCAGTAAAGACTATGGAGAGTGCTCTGAGTGAGGCGCCAGCATAGAGGGTTTGGGCCATATTGGACAGACTGTAGGGGCAATAGAAGCAGAAGCAGAGAACCTGCAGGGAAGCACCTGCAGTGGCCGGGAGGGAGGGCTGGTGACTGGGATGGAGTGGGCGGTGGGGATGTGAGAAGCAAGAACCACAGGATTTGCTGATGGACTAGAGGTGAGGTGGGAGACAGGTGTCGGGGATGGCACTGGTGAGGCTGTGACTGCCCAGGGGCTAGGTGCCGTGCTGTGTGGTGGGGTGACTGAAGATGTGTGCATTCAGACCCCAAACTCTGTTATGTCTGAAAAATTGATAGTCTGCTTAAGATTTTATTTGGAAAAGGATTCTTGGAAAAAATGTGGCCATCGCAAACCTAATCCAATCCCTTAATGTAAAAACTAGGAAATGGAGACCCAGAAAGAGGAAGTGCTTTACCCAAGGTGGTGGATCTGGGAGTGGAGCTGAGCCTAGAGCTTGGATCTCCTGAGCCTTGGGCCGACAAGAACAAGGACCCAGGGTCTGGGAGAATGCTGGCTCTCTGCCTCATGCCTGATGTGATGATACAGGGTCCCTGCTGAACCTCTTGAGAGGGCCTTTCAACCACTCTAGGCTTCAAGACAGGAGGCTGGTCCGGGGTGGGACCCACTCAGAGCCAGGGTCAGTGATGAATTCAGGGTCTCAACTCCCAGCTGACCTGGAGTTCCTTGACTTCAGAGACTCATGCTTCCAGGTGGTCCTGGCTGGCACTCAGCTGGGAGATCCACCCTCTCCCAGGCCCTGAAAGAGACTCTGGTCCACAGGCAGCAAAGGGCTGTCTCTCCAGCTCAGGCCTGCGCTTCTGGGCACTGAGAAGCCCCAGTGCACCTGCTGAGACACATGTAGGAGTGCGGAGTGTGGGGGCATAGGGTCTGCGTGGCATGGGGGGGTCTCAACACCTCTGTCGCGGAGGCGTCCCTTCCATCTCCCCTACCATTTGCTAAGCCTTATTCTGGGCCTGGGCTCCTGTTTAGTGATCTTTGCAGAGATTGCAAGTGATAAAAGCTTCAGATGCTCTGAGGACACCTGCATGTTAATCCAGGAGATCAGGAAATCTAAAACAAAAACCAACCTGGAAGAGGTGTGACATTTGAGGGTGACCCACCCCAGGCTCCTCACTGACTTCTCAGGCCTCCCTGGAGCTTCATTTTACAGACAGGAGTCTGAGCCTATCTGCAGCACTTTCTAGCCACAGGGCACGAGCAGAAGGAAGGCGAGAATGGGGGACAAAGACAGACTCGGTCCTTCTGTCCCCTCGCAGGCTCCCTCTGGCATGGCGAGATTCTCCTGTGAGTTGTCCCCAGTTTGTGCATCTAGGCTGTGACCATCAGCAGAGCTGGGGAGGCAGAAATGAATAGCGGAGGGCAGGTCTGAAGGAGAGAAGAGCAAAGGCTGGAAGAGGTGGGAAAGTAGAGGGAGGTGAGCCAGACACCCCCTCCCCCCACCTCCGCAGCGCAGTCCTCAGATAAGGGATTTGAGGGAAGGCAGTCTGGGCTGGGGAGAGATTGGTGGGAAGAGCAGGAGGTGGCTGCCCCTAGGGCCCTATCCTCAGAGCCCAGGTCACTCTAGAGGTTCAGGGCACCTGTGTGCCCAGAAAGAACCCCAGCGTGGGGGAAGTGACCTAGAAAAGACCCAGACTTCCTGTGTACCGCCAGTTCCCTGCTCCCTGGGAAGAAGTCCCCTTTAGAAGGGAGTAGCCAGGAGTCCTCTCGTCCTTGGCAAGTCGGCTTGGAGACGGTGCTACTCTGGTGGCCACCTCGAGAACTTTTAGCTGATGTAACTGGTACCCTAAACCTGGTTCCCCTAAGCCCAGGGCTATCCATAACATGGGTGTTTTCCTGGAGCTAAAGATGAAAATCATAACTTGAATGATTTTTTTGAAAGTGTTGAGCTCTACCACCACCAGCCCCCAACCCCCAATAGCACCGAGAACCTGGGCTGGGTGTGGTTCTTGCTGATAAAGACAGGAGACAGCTACTCCAGCCGCTGTTGAGCTCCCTCAGGCCCAGTGGGAAAAGCAGCATAAGGCCCCAACCACTCTTAGATACCATGATCTCCTATTTAAAAGACCCCTCAGGGACTCCCTGTCCATACCCCATTCTAGTTCTGAATGAGGCCAACACACACCTTCATTTTTTCTGTCCCCCCTTTTTATGTCCAGAACTGCCCATAGCCACCCCACGAAGTTCCTTCTGGCTGGGATGCTACCACCTCCTCCATGAAGCCTTCCATCCGTGCCAGCTCAGAGATTCCTCCTTTTTGAATATTTGAAAAAGTTTTTGCCTGAGCAATTCACTGGCCTAGTAATTTTAGAGAAGCACAAAACCCTTTAATATAGTGTCCTCCTACTTAGATTATAAACTTGTAAATAAAAGGGATCAGGTCTCCGAGTTCCCTATCTTTCTGTCCTGCACACCGTTGGCACTCAGTCCGTGCTTGAGGGTGATGATGAAGTGAATGGGATTCTTAAAATTGCCTTGCAGCCTTCTCTTTCGCATCAGGAAGCCCCTGAACTTCTGAAACTCTTTGCAAGGTGGTCCAGAGCTCAGGGTGGGACCCAGGACTGGGAAGTGAGGAACCCAACTCCTTTCCACAGCCAGTGGTGACCTGCTGGAATGAGGAGGGTGGCTGGCCCCCCAGGGAATTGGGAAGAAACCCTATGTAGCCCTACTTCTTATATTTTATCCTCCTCACCTATGCTTCCCATGCTTCTCTGGGAGGGAGGCTGGGAGAGGGTGAAGCCGGCTCTGGATCACAGACAGACATTGCATCCCCGGCCCAAAGGATGGAGTTAGCTGGGAGTGCAGATCCTGGGGGTGTGCTGGCTGCCTCGGGGACTCCCAAAAGCAGGTCTTTGGTCCACTGAAAAACTAGGAAAATAAGGGGATTGATGTGTGTGTGCGTGTGCGCTCACAGTGTGTGTATCAATCCAAGGATGCCAGACTATGTTTTCTTCGGCAGAACTGTCCTTTATTCAGACGTCAGGTCTTTTTTCATAATTAATCCTCTTTCTTTAATGAAATGATTGGATAAGTTGATGGGGGTAGCTTTTAATATCTTTTTGGCAAAATACAAGATTGCGGCTGGAATGTCTGAGAAACACTACTCTAGTTGCTTCCGTGAAACTTGTACATTTTGTGCTCCTTTCTCCCTCCCCACTCCAATCAGAGACTTAACTTGCTGATTTGGAAGATTCTTGGAGACTTGCTCGCTGTAGGACATCAGAGGGCTGGAGGATCTCTCTAGGGTCTATCCCTTTGGTGATTTGGGAACGTTCTCTCGGCAGCAAGTTCCTTTCTCTCTCTGGGCCTGTTTCCCCATCTGAAAAATGCACTCAGTGATCTCTAGGGTCCCTGACATTTCAATGATTTCCCAGATGACTGGCCTTCAGGGAGCGGAAGCAGCTATCCCAGAACAGCATCGGCATGCAGGGGACTGAGCGGCCGGTTGGAGACAGGGCAGCCCTTCTTCCTTCTGATGGCTGGAAGAGCAGCCTCTGGAACAGTCTAGAACATACAGGTGCACTTCATAAGAAACAAAGACCCAGAAAGACTTCTGGGTCATCACCCTGACCGAGTGTCTGGAAGGAAATGTGTTTTCACTGCTGTGGGTTTATTTCGAAAAAATGCTTTTGAGACAACAGCACCGGTTTGGGGAGTCCACTTTGGGGAAAGGCCCCTGGCTTCCTGTTAGAACTTGCTGACAAGACCACCATTTGGGAAGGTTACATTGCCTCTCCCAGTGTGACTGAATCGTGAGGTGGCACCTGCTGCGGCCGTTTTGTGCAGGAGCTGTGGAGACACTGAGGAGATCACAGGCAGCCTCGTGTCTCGGAATTGCTGGCTGGGAAGGTGGTCCCTGTTGGGCTGGAGGGGGACAAGGGCTGTGGGAGGGCCCAGCAGGGTGGGGCCAGGCAGGCACCTGAAATGAGGGAAGGGCCTGCCCCGGGACGGCCAATCTGTCCCTGTGTGGGCCAGACGGCAGATGACACAGTGTTCCTCCTTCACCGTGCACGCATGTGCATGCACGCACACACACATGCTTACACACACACTGTTATACAGCGAAAGCAGTCCCTTCCCTCCAGCCAGCATGACCCTGAAGGAGAAGAAAGGAGGTGGATGGGCACCAAGGAGCCCTTCCCAACCTGGGTGTCCATAGGGCTACAGGGAGGGCCTTACTGACTCCATACCTGTGTGGCTGCCACCTCTGCCCGCTCTCCCTACCTGCCAGCAAGGCCCCAGGCCTGTGTGGCCTCCTGCACAATTCCTCGCCACCCAGGGGGGCTCAGAGGAGGCTGCCTGATGGCTGAAACCACTTGGTGGTCAGGAGCTTCCGAAGAGAAAGCAGAGCTCCTCGACCCACCTGGCCAGTAATTCCTAGGGGTGCTTCTGCCCCAATCTGTAGTGTTTGAAGGAACAAGCCAGCCTGCTATGAAATGTCAGTTCCCTTTTAAAAGAAACGGCCTGGGGAGCGGTTGTGGTTGAGGCCTGTCACCACTGTGTGTGCAGCGGCAGCAGTGTACGCTCCGGCCACATCCTATAGGGTAATGGCACCAGCCCGAGGGCAAGGCCCCCTGCATCCTTTGTGCTGGGACTGAGAGAGTGAGGGTCCCCCAGGACCTGCTCCACCCAGAGGCCTGGAGCCCAGGGGAGGTGAGGATTCCAGGAGAAGGAGGACAGGGTTCAGACCTTTAAACCCATCAGGGAGGGGCTGGGCCAGAGGGGCCCTCGTAGGGGTCATTTTCCCCATTATGGCTGCCCCATTTCATCACTGATTCTGGGATCTTTATAGAACTTTTTATTCCCCAGTTAAGAGGAGGGACGTCAAATGCCCAACACCACCCCAGCTCCTTGACTGACATTGAATATGAGGCATTATTGCTAATGACAACAAGCCTGTTTTCTGAAGACAGAAAAAGGAGAGAGGGGGATGGAGAGGGACAGCCCAGAAGGAGAGGGGACCACAGCGGCAACAGAGAAGCCTTCCCCTCCTGCATGGGTTTTCACAGGGCTAAATTGTTCCCTGGGTCAATAAGTGTGCTTCTTCACCCACCTCCAGGGACCAAAGAAATAAAGGATTTTGCATCCGAAATTCACAATCTGACAATCTTTAGCTAACGGAGCAAACTGTCAAAAAGGAATTCACCAGGAACCTCTCTCCCCATCCTGCATGTCCTCAGTTGCCTTAATTTCAATGTCAGAGACTGATACTGTAAATTTCTCTAGGGATACGGTATTCAAAACAAGGACTTAGCTCTCTACCAATAGTACCTGATGACAGCATTTATTATGCTTACTTCTTTCTGTTCTTGACATTTTTGACAGAGCATCCATCTAAAATATATTCAGAAGTTCTTTTCTCAAGGAATATATGCCTCATCCATCCTCATCCATCTGCCCATCCATCCATCCATCCATTCATTCATCCATCTATCTATCCATTTACCAAACATCTGTTGAATATCTAGGAGTCTCCAGTTTATCTGCTAGGGGAAAATAAGAGAAATATGCACATAATTAAAGTACAGGGCATTATACAAAGTGCCAAGGCTCTATCACACTTGGCTGTGGTGAGCAGGAAGGACTCCCTGGTGGAGGTGGTATCTGGTTTGGGTCTTAAAGGATGAGTAGGATTTTAACTGCTGAAATCAGGTATCTGCAGGGAAGGGTATCCCAGACAGGAGAAAAGCCCAAAGCAGGGAAGTGGAGAAGGACAAAATGTGGGGGGGTGGGTGGGAGAATCCCTGAGGAGCTTGGTTTGGGGACAGGGAGGAAGAGTTCTTTGTGCGATGAACCTAAAAAGGGAGTGGCACACCTGGCCATAGATGGAGAGTCTGGATTTTGCCGTGATGGTGAAGACCACAGGTCTGCTCTCCCACTTAAAGCAGGGCAACCCCGGGCAAGTCCCAGCACCTCTATCTGCCAGGACACCTTCTGCCTTCACCTGTGCCAAGTGGAACAGCAATCCCTGCCTTGTAGGGTTTTGTCCCACTTACAAGAGGGGGTGTTCTTAGCTGTTCCTTCTGTGAGATCAGCTGGGGGCTATTACCTGTAGGTATATGGTATGTGTGTGTGTGTGCACGTGTGGTATTGATTCTCAAAAAAAAAAATTGTATACCTGAAAAAGTTCATACACAGTCAAAAATAGTGGAACTTAAAACATCAAGCACTTTCATCTCTCTGAGGCTGCACCCAAGGCAAGTGTATGCTTACTTAATTTTGATCTTTGTACAGTTTTTATCTCTGTGTATATGTTAATTTGTGTACCTCTTTTTTTACTGAGTTTATTTCTGACTTGTCAACTTCTTTCCAAATCTCCTCTGTTTTAAATGAAGTGCCTGAAAGCATGTGTGGGTCCAGGGTTTGGGGACCATTTCTTGAGATCTATCACCATCCTGGAGAATTTGAGTTCAAGGGTGAAGTAGAACTTGTTTGGCCCATGAATTTTAGTGTAAATCTTAGCTGAACACTTCCCAATTTCCTTGCAGCTGGATGTGGCCATGTGATTAAGTTCAAAACACTAAGTGGGGAGTGCAGTTTTTTTAGCAATGTCCTTAAAGAGAAGGGGCATGCCCTTCTCTCCTTTGCTCTTTCCTGTTGACTGGAGTGCAGACATGATGGCTGGAGTTAAAGCAGCCATCTTGGACTCTGAGGTGAACTTGAGAATGGAAGCTGTATGAGTTGGAGCAACAATTAGTAAGGGTCTCAGATATGTTGGAGCATCATCCTAGCCCAGGACTACTTACTCAGACTTTTATACCAGAGAGGAATACATATCTATCTTATTTATATTATTGTTATTGTAGATTTTCTGTCACTTACAGACAAACTTAGTCTTAACACAGAAAATTTGATCTCTTGTCACGTAGCACCAGATTATGTGCCAGAAATACCGAAGCTGCTTTGCAGGGCTACCTGCACATCTACAGGGAGGTAGGAAAGAGGAAGAAGAGGAGAGAGGAGAGGCAGTTTTGTGCTGACTAAGGCTCCTTTTCAAGGACTAGATTGGAAACATCTTTTTTCGTATTGGGTGCATGTGAGTTCTAGATTTCACCAGAAGCTTCAGACTAGTTATTCTGGTTTGAGTTCTGACTCCCAAATTCTGTGTCTTGACAGGGCTAAATATTGCTGAGCAAGGCAGCCATACCTCTTCCCTTAACCTCAGTTTCCTCATCTGTGCCTTAGATGGAGAATTCTCCTAGGCTAGCCCTCCCTGTGCTGATGTCGTCCACTTCCTTCTGAGATGGTTGTCCCACCACACTAGCACAAGAAAGGCCTGGGCACAATCTGAACAGTGCCCGTGTCCCTGCTGGCTGCTGCCATTCATTCGTTCATTCACTCACTGCTTCCTTGTTGAGCACTTGCTGGGTGCCAGGCTGTGTCTGTGCTGACCTCTGGCTGCTGGGGGTCTTGAGAGGCCACCTCACCACTCCTCCAGGCCTTGGGAAACGTTTGTCCTGCAGTGGTTGGGACCTGACTTCCTCTTTGCAGGAACAACACAGGCTCATTTGGAGCCTGTAAGGCCCTGCTCTGAGCTGCCCTCCCATAGCCCAGGTTACCCCCTGGGCATGGGGAGGCCCCCAGGCCTGTGTCTGAGAACCCCCGTGTGTGGCCAGGGATTGAGCAGGGTGGGCTGTCTTGAAAGGCTGGGCAAGTGCCTTGAAAGGCTGGGTAGGTGGTTTGAAAGACAGGCAGGGGTCTTCTTTCCATAGGTGAAATCAGCCCCCTTCCCCGGCTCCAACATCATCAGGTGTCAGAGCTCAGTGCGCTGGAGACCTCCTAATCCAGCCACTGTTTATGGCTGAGTCTGTGGCTCGGAGAGGGAAGTGGTTGCCCTGAGGTCTCACAGCTGGACCCGGGCTGTTCCAGAGGCTGTGTGCAGGTGAGGAAGCTGCTCCTTTGCATGAGGTCGTGGAGATGGGGCCTTATCACCCTTCACCTCTGCCTCTCCCTCCAGCCTCTAGAAAGTGCTGAGTGCCGTCGTGCCTTGGGGACTAAGCACACATGTCCCACTTCTACCTCCTACAAAAAGCCTTCCAGGCTGTCAAGCCTCCGGAGCTGCTGTGCACGGTCGTGCCGGTTGTTCATTGCACAGCAACAGCAGGCTGAGAGAGGAACACGTGGAGCTAAATTTCATTCTCTTGCCAAGCCATGTGTGGTTTCAGGTGTGTGTGGAGGATGAGGGGGGAGCCTGCTTCCATGGGGAGCAAGGAGCTGAGCAAGCATCGAAGAACGGGAGAGGTGTATGTAGCACAGGACTTGGAAAATGCTTGTAGCATGAATACATGGCAAGTTAACGCCAAGGAGAGAGGTGAGAAGGCTTGACCAGGATAGAGGGTCTCTGGGAAAGGGAAGGGGCCCACTGAGAAGCCTGCAGCTTGAGAGGGACTGTGGGCTGTTCTGAATGCCTGAGCAGTAGTGCAAGGGACTGACTGGGCAAACCGTCCAGGTGACTCTGGAGGGAAGACCCTAAGAGCAGAGGCCCACCTGGCCCACCCCCAGCACCACTTCTGCACAGCCAGGTCCAATCTGAGCACAGTGTGGGGTAATTGCCAGAGCCCCCGAATCTCTTCCCGGCCCCCAGACTGTCACCCAGCAGTGCACAACACTGGCCCAGCAATGACCCAATGATCCATCCCTATCCCAAGGACTCTCCGTCATGTGGGGACACAGGAGCGACATGCAGTGCTGCGCCTACAAGCTGCAGCATGCTCACCCGCAGTGCTGGGGTCCCCAGCTGGCTGAGGGGTGTCCTGCTCAGAAGAGGGTGAGTCGGGGAGCGCTTTTTGGGGGAGGTAGGAGCCAAGCTGAGTGACGTCTGGGAGGTTAACAGGTGAGCATGGGGTATGGGGGTGGCCCTGTTAGGGGTACAGCCAGCTCAGGGTGCCTGATGTTTGCAGTCTGTGTAGATGCAGGATGGGATGTGCAGGAAGCCGAGGGGGCCAGACAGCAGAGGCTCTCAGACTGTATGCTGAAGGTAGTGGAGATGGAGACAGGTTTGTTCCCCCATTTTTTAAACTGAGTTATGTTTTAGTTTCCTGGGCCACTGTAACAAAGTAACACAAACTGGGTGGCTTAAAACAACAGAAATGTATTCCCCCACAGTTCTAGAGGCCGGGAGGCTGAAATCAAGGTGGCAGCCAGGCCCTGCTCCCTCTGAGTTTCCGGGTGGAATCGTTTCTTCCCCGCTCCCAGCTTCTGGGGGCCCCAGGCAATCCTTGGGGTTCCTTGGAGCAGCGGTCTAGGCTCTGCCTCCGACGTTACATGGCGTTTTCTCCCGCGTCTGTCTCTTTGTTTCTCCTCTTGTAAGGACACCCTTCATGTTGGATTGGGGCCCACCCTGCTCCAGTATGACCTCATCTTAGCTAGTTACATCTGCAGTGACCCTATTTCCAAATAAGGTCACATTCTGAGGTACTGGGGGTTAGAACTATAGCATATCTTTTTGGGGGCTACAGTTCAACCCCTTACAATTTAAAATTTACTCCCCCTTGTTAGTGTGCGTCTTGGTAGATGCAGACAGTTGTGTAACTGCCACCACAGTCAAGATGCAGAACTGTTCTGTTACCCTCCCAAATTCCCCTGTGCCCTTTTGTAGTCAGCCCCTCCCCTGCCCTAAACCCTGGAAATCACTCATTTCTTCTCTGTCCTTAAGTTTTGCCTTTTCAAGAATGTCTATGAATGCTGCCTTGTGAGCCTGGCTTCTTGCCCTTAGCTGAATGCCTTGGAGATCCAGCTGTGTTGCACATCTCAGCTCCTTTTCATCGTTGACAGCATTTCATCGTACGGATGGACCACATACCCACTGCCACTTATTTGGGTTGTTCCAGATTCAGGACAATTACAAATAAAGCTGCTGTAAACATTCGCATACACGGTTTTGCACAGGGAACCACATGGGCCAGCTTGCCTTCGGGCTGCTGTGTGAAGAATGGCATGGAGTGTGGGGAGACCAAACGGATGCTACTGCGCCTGTCTGGGTGAGCGGTGAAAGTGGCCTGGACTAGGGTCTCGGCAGTGGGGATGGGGAGCAGTGGTCCAGAGGCAGTGTATCCAGAAGGTAGAGTGGATGGGAGCCGGTGATGAAGTGGGTGGGCACCACTGTGGCAAGGGGGCCACCTTTACTGCCTCCCCCTGGCCTGTCCTCCAGCTCCGCAGGGGAAGGCGGCTGGTGTGGCTCAGCACGGCTGTGTGGAGGCTGAGGGGTAGAACAGTAAGGCATAGCTGCTAGGGGTGTGGGCCCTGGGGCAAACTGTCAGGGTTCACATTCCGCTCTGCCTCAGTTTCCTCATCTGTAAAATCTCCTCTAATTCATAGAGCTGTTGTAATACATGAGTTAACACATGTAAGGAGCTTGAACAGTCTGACACCTAGTAGGTATTCAGGAAACGTGAACCATGGTCCATGGCCTTCTGAAGGGTCCTGACTCTATACCCTCTTACCCACTCCACTTACCCCTTTGGCAGTGAGCTAGTTTGTGGTACCCCTTGTGGCTCTGTGGAGCCATGGATGGATCTTCATAGAGGCCCCTTCCAAGTCTGTCCTGACTCGCTGTAAGACCTGGAGCTGGCTCCTTGGCCTCTCTGATCATTGCTTCCTCCTTTCACGCAGCGTGGAGGTCCAGAGCCCCACTGTGTGCCAGGCTCTGTGGGAAGCAGTATGTGGTACAGCAGCCCCCACACAGTAGGCATTTCATAAAGACGCAGCTGTGTGACCTGCTTATGATGTTACAGGTGGAGGCCCAGGTGACTGGCTCTCAAGACACCCCCAGATTTGGGGGCTGGCAGAAGCTCCCCCACAGCTGCCACAAATACCACCCTCCCTTTTTTCCTCCCCAGTAAATCCTCTGCCTCTGACCAAAACTGACAGAGCTGGCACGGCAGGTGGTGGGCTGGTGCCGGGCCTAGGCTCTGCAGGGAGGGGTGTGGTGGTCCTAGTCCAGATGCCACAGCAGCTTCTGGGGTTCATGTCCAGGTCGCCAGCATTGGTGGCAGGCAAACAAAGGGACATTTACAGTCAATTCTCATTATTCACAGATTCCATATTTGCAAATCTGCCCACTTGCTAAAATGCATTGGTAACCCCCAAATCATAGTGCTTTGGAAGTCATCTGCAGACATGCAGAGTGAGGAAAAACTCGCATCTTCCAATATGCACACCCCATCCGAGGCTGGGTGAGATAGCACTCTGCCTTCTTGGTCCAGTGCTCACACTTCTAGCAAGTGTCCCTGTCATCATGTATTTAGTGCCATATTTTTCATGTTTTAATGCTTTTTGCTGATGATTTTGCTGTCTAAAATGTCCCCCAACATAGTCCTGAAGTGCTGTATAGGGTTCCTAAATGCAAGAAGATGGTGATGGTCTTGCAGAGAAAATGCATATGTTAGATAAGCCTCATTCAGGCATGAGTTATGTGTGCTGTTGGCCATGAGTTCAGTAGTAATGAATCGAGAATATATATTAAGTAAAGTGTCTTTAAACAGAAATGCACATAAAACAGGTGATGCATTGACCAGTTGATGAAAATATTGTGACCAGTGTCTTGCGGGAACTTAACCCTGTGTTTCCCTTAGAAGTAATGGTTCAGTATTTGCTAACTTGGTGTTTGCAGCAACTTTATAGAACGTGAGTACCACCAACAATGAGAATCCACTGTATCCACGTCATGTAGAGACATCAGCCCCAATCTCTCCCCTGCACTATCTGTACCTGCACTCTCATAGCCCATTCCTCTGGATGAAGAAGTGCCCCGTCGTATGTATGCACAAGTCCTTGGGATATGCACCATCCCTGTCTGTGGGCCTTGGTCCTCTCTCCCCCTCCAGTGAAATTCAAGGCTGGGAAAGGACAGTTGCCAAGGAGAGGAGCTGCACATCAGGCAGTCAGGGCACCTAAAAATCAGGGATTCGTGGCAGTCAGAGACTTGACACCACTAGTTATGGCAATTATAGCTCAAGAGTTTATTTACTTCAGCCCCTTTACTAAAGAGTTTTCCCCAGTTAGTCATCAGAGCCTTAGAAGGCTGGGGTTACAGTGCCCAATTTACAGACAAGAAAAGTAAGGCACTGCAAGTGACTCTATCAAAGCTCCCAGCAACCAGTGGAGCAGAGCCAGGACCCAAATCCAGCTTTGTCCCAGTCCACAGCCTTTGTCCTTAGCCCCTGAACTCCCTGCCTCCCCTAGATCCAGATCCTGGGAGGAATGCTGCTGGACCCTCCCCAGTCTTCCAAGACCCCTGAGCGGGTGGCCTCCTGGCCCTCTTCCTGAGCTGACCCTATATGGATGGACCAGGCGGAGAACCTGAGAAGGGCAGAAAGGTGCACCTAGCCCCACCTGCTAGTCTCTGCTTGTCATCTGCTGGCAAAGCGTCACCCTACAACCCTTGTCCTCGGGGTCACTGGGAGACATTTAGCCCAGGTGGGATGGGGTGTGCCTGTCATGCCTCAGGACTGCTCCTTAGAGCTCCTTACTCTGTCCCCACCCTAGTGGCCCCCAAAGTTAATGGCCCATTGTCCTTGGCTTCCTCCAGCCTCCTGCACATGAAAACTCACCACCAGTGACTTCCCTTCTGCTAAAGCATGCAGGGCTGTGCACACTGTGAAGTCTAACAGGGACAGTGGGCATAGATGGTAACGGAACAAAAACCTAAAAGGGACACAGTCCTAAGGGTGGGATTTCAGGCGGCGGGTAGGGCGTCCATTTTGTTGTGCAAGGTGGGCCGTGGCCCAGGAGGCAACAGCTGCCAAGAAACATCAGGACTTGTAAGCCTGGGGTGTGTACATGACACGCTCATCCCCCAGTAGAGGAAATGTGGTCACAACAACTGTTAGGTGGGTTTGCAGGGTGACTCAGTGTCACCAGGGGTGGAAGGACTGTGATGGTGCAATAGTTTCCTGCAGGGTGCAGTTGCGGCCTGGTGTCCACAGCTGCGTCCCCACGGTGCTGGCAGTGCCCGACGGGGGACAGCTGTCAGGAATCAGCACTGCACTGGGCCCCAGAGCCCTAGGCCAGCTCTGTGCCTAGCCCACCTCTAGGTTAGAAGTGGGGGTTCCCTTTGTCAAAGCATATCCCCCACTCCCTTTGGTCATGTTTCACCCTTACAGCAACCCCCTGAAGTCGTAGGGGTGAACAACCTTTCACTTATTTCACTACTGAGAGAACTGAGGCCCAGAGAGGGAGCAAGACTAGTCCAAGGACACACAGCAAGCCTGTAGCAGAGACTGGAATAGACCCTGGCTCCCTTCCCAGGGCAAAACATTTCATGCACCACTCGGAGTCGTCCAAGATGAATGATGTCCGTGGCAGCCACTTCTTGAGCCACTGTTAGGGTCCAGATGCCGTGGCCCTCTTGCCCTCACAGACCCTAAGGGATCTACAGTTCTCAGTCTCATCTTACAGACACTGAAAGGCCAGTCTCAGAGTAGAATTCAGCCGGGCTCCAGAGGCTAAGGGTGAGGAAAAGAGACATCCCAGGGGCAATCCAGCAGGACAGGCCCGAGTGAGACTCAGAGTCCCCTTGTCTCCCCTCCTGGGGTGAGTCGTGTCTGCCAGGGGCTGCTGCTCCCCCCCACTGCTTCCCCTCCACAACCTGGCGTCAGGTGGGGCAGTGCAAGGCTGCCATCGCTTTCCCTTTTCCCCCAGATGAAGGGGAACTGCTAAGTAAGCAACAAGCAGGGCCAGGGGCCAGGGTCACAGTGGGAGGAGTGGGCCACCAGTTGTGGGTGCTCCTGGAGGGAGGGGTCCCAGCGGGCAGGGGCGTAGAACACACCTCCCTAGAGCTGTCTGAGCCTTCTATTCTTTGAACCTGTTCATCCCTGGGGAGGAGATGGCAGCAGAAAGCATGTGGGCAAGGACCCTGGGAACTTTGTAGGGACAAGCTGGGGGAAGCAGGGTGGCTCTGGGCTGGGGGGTCCATGTACAAAAGCCAGACCTGAGAAGCAGCCTTGCCCTGCAGGCAGCCCTGTGGGGCAGCTCCTGCGAGAAGGGGCTCTTCCTTAAACACGGGAGCAGATGGCCAAGAGCAGAATCTCATTTCCAAAGCTTTCTGAATTAGAGTCATAGTTAATGGTAGTAATACCTGACATGCATAGTTTTCCTGTTTATCTTATTTCTTTTTTCTTTCTTTCCTTCTAATTATAAACAAATTCCATGCATAGTACTCAAATTCACACACTGAAAAGATCTAAACAATAGAAAAGTCTAGACCTGCACTGTCCAATACATTAGCCACTAGCCATGTGTAGCAAGATTACAAATTAAATCCATTAAAATGAAGTAAGAACCTCACTACCCGTGTTTTGAGTGCCCCATAGCCACAGGCGGCTGGTGCGGACCCCTGGCTCTGGCACACACAGCCTTCCCACCATCATGCAGAGCGCTCTGGACAGCACTGGCCAGACCATAAACTGGGAAAAACTTACCAGCTGAAAGATAACTTTTGGAATCAGTTTGGTTCCTTCGGGCCTGTTTTCTGTATTTACATAAGTCTCTTTGTCCACCGTTCCTCATACACAGTTCCATCTGATCTGCCTGACTACTTGGCTCTGTGGGTATGAGAATGGTATTTCCCATTTTTTCCCAGATTGAAGAAACTGAGGCTCAGAGAACGTAAAGGGAGGGTTTGCTCCCTAGAGACAGGCCCTTCCCCTTGGTTTGTCCGGCGTGGCTGAGGTGTGGCCACGGGGTTCCATCCCTGCCCATTCTGCCCTACTGTATGTGAGGCAGAGGCCTAACCAAGCACAGTGATCCTGCGGGGAAGACTTGCTCCCAGGCATCTGCTCTGCTGTTTTTATGGTTTCCCCTGAGATGTTCACCTATTATTTTCTGATTTTCATAACACATACTCAGTGTAAAAACTTGGAATGTATGGAAAGTATACAGGAGAAAGAAATCCTTTAACCTCAGAACTTACCACCACTATTGGGCCAGCTTGCCCTCCCAACAGCAGAGCAGGGGGGCCTGCTCCTCCATTTCCCCGACTCCCTGGCGAGGTAGGTCTTCACGGGAGCCATTCGCATGGGCTCTATAGTTCTAATTCCAGACTCCCTGATTCCTCAGGCTCTTGAGAATCTTTTCATATGCTTGCTGACCATTTGAATAAGTACCAGTTGAAGCCTCTTGCCCATTTTTCTATTTGTTTGTATTTGTCTTTACCTTGTCGACGTGTGGATGTTCTGTATATAATCTGGTTAAGAGCCCTTTGCTGGTTATGTGCATTACAAGTATCTTCTCCCACTCGGGGCTTGATTTGCACTCTTAATGGCATTTTGATGAACAGAAAGTCTTCATTTTAATACAGTCAAATTTAGCTGTTTATTTAACTTGGGGTGTGTGTGTGCATGTGAGTACTGATTAAGAAGTCTATCAGATTATTAAGATATTCTTCATTTTCTTTGAGAATCTTTTTTGTTTTGCTTCCCACATTTCATTCAGTAGAGTCTTCCTGGAACTGAGTTTTGTATAAGCTGAGAACAAGGGGTCAGGAGTCTTTTTTTTTCCCCAGTTGCCTCAGCACATCTTGTTGCAGAGACTAGCCTTTCTGCAGTGTTCTGTGGCCAGACATAAGTCAAGTGCCTGTGTATGTGTGGGTCTATTTCTGGACTATTCTAGTCCACTTACCTATGTGTCCTTCCCTGCACCAATACACACCATCTTAGTCACTGTAGCTTTGTAAGAAGTCTTGATATCCAGAAACCCGATCCTACCCTCTTCTTCAAGTGTATCCTGGAGATTCTTGGCCCTTGGCATTTGCATGTGCCTTTTCACAGAATGCTGTTGGGATTCTAACTGGGTTTGCACTGACCTTTAGGTTTGCTTTTTATAGGATGCATACCTTAACAGTGTTGTTTCCACTCCATGGACAAGATCTACCTTTCCATCTCTTTATTCTCATATTGCACATGTTTAATGTTTAATCTTACATTGTCCACTGGAATCCAGAAGGATTTGGACTTAGAGATTCAGAGACTGCCAGGATTCAAATCCCAGGTCTGCCACTTATTAGTTCTGAACCCTTAGTGAGTTGCCAACTTACTATATCTGTTTCCCCTCTGTAAAATGGGAATGCTCACCAGAGTTATCATCTGGAGTTGTTTTAAAGGATTAATTTAGTTAATAAATGTAAAGCAGGGCAAGACCTGGCACACAGAAATCTCTGGGAACATTATTAATTTATTTTTGAGTAGGTAATACATTCACACGATTCAAAATAAAAATATATTTCAAAAAAGATGTGCAGTGAAGAAGTCTTCCCATCTTTGTTCCCCATGTGTCCATCCCACCCCTGCCCTACCAGTTACTGGTCTCTTGTGTCTTGTGTCTTCTTCTAGAGTTTCTTTATGCAAATACAAATTCTTCTTTTTTTCTTTTTCCAACAAGGGAGCACAGTATACATACTGTTCTGTACTTTGCTTGTGTCCCTTAACCACATCTACTGGAAACCTTTACATATCAGCACACAGAAGGCTTCCTCATTCTTTTTTTTTTACAGTTACATAGTGTTTATAGTTACAGGTATCCACTTAGTTACCTGGCCCCTTTTCATGGGCATTTAGGTTGTTTCCAGTCTGTTTCCCATTATGGACATGCCCCAGTGCATCCCATGCATCATTTTGCACATGTGCAACTATATTTTTACAGATATGTTATTCCAGTGTTTGCATTAGATTGAATATCTAAAATGCTTGTTGCCAATTTCATGTAGTACTAATATATCTTTAGCCACTCACTCAATCATTCAAAAAATTTTGTCGAACACCTATTCTGTGCTGGACTGGGCATACAGCATAGATATGACACACCAGAGCGCAGAGTTAAGAGAAGGGAAGAGACGAGCATGTGACAAGCAGTATTGCTCACCATTTGATTGTTTCCAATTTTTGACAAATCTAAGTCACGTTGCAACAAGCATCTTTGCCCATTAAGCTTTATTCCCATTTTTAAAATATCTCTTTGAGACAGAGTCTAGAAGGAAATCACCCACAATGTGCCCTCTCGGCCAAAACAAGAGAGCAGAGCTCTCTAGATCTGCTTGTACAGAACCCAGCTAAGTTCCATATCTGAAATTCCCTTAGAAAGCACTTTTCTTTTCCAAAGGTACAAATGATTTTAATTATTTTTTGGATAGGTGGTATAATCACATAGTTCAAATTTAAAAGGCTCAAGAGGGCACAGTAAAGTGCCTCCCTCCCATCTGCTGTCTGTCAGCCTCCCAGGCCTCCACCCCACTGAGGGTACCACTTGATCACTACACATATTTTTGCAGAGACGGCCTCAGCTCATCCCAACATGCATGTGTCACAAATATGCATGGGCCTGCCCACTAATTTTGGTGACCTGGCTTCTTGTGACCTCACTGCCTCCAGCTTCAATCCCAGTAGGTCCCCCAAATCCCATCTTCTCCAGTAGCCATCTCCATGCTTGGTGAAGTCTTTAAGGATTTGGGGAGGGTTGGGGTGGGAAGAAAAATTCAGCTGCTCTTTCACTAGGTATGACTATTACTGTCATTATTATTATGAAAACTCTAGAATGGTGTCCGGTCCATAGCAGATGCCCACTAAATACTTAATGGATAAGTGAATGGATGATCATAATGTCATTGAATTTTTGCTATATTTTGAGTACTATCCTGAATTCTTTACAGTAATCACATAAGGTAGTAAGGCTTAACATTTCCCATCTTAAATGTAAGGAAACGAAGGCAAAGAGAGGTTCTGTCACTTGCCATGGCCATCAAGCTGGGATTCTTACCCAGGCTGTCTGGTCCCCAAGCCCATGCTTAAACCAGCTGTCCACTCAGCCCTCATCAACACTCAAGGGCAGTTGCACAGTGCTGGGGATAGAATCTATAAGCTGGGTCCCTGCGGGAGTGGACTAGTGTTGGGGGAGGGGGTCGGCAGGACAGGCAGGCTGAGTCAGGTTAGGCTGGGTTCAAAGGGTTGGCTGGGATAGGGAAAGGGGCTGGAACCTGTGAGCCAGAGGAGGTTACAGAGGGAGGGTGGAGGAACTCAGCTCAGATTCTTAGGAAGCCATGGGTGTCCAGGGGTCTCAAGAATACAGAGCGGCCAGAGCCAAAGGCCAGGCAGAGGGAAGCTGTGAGCCAGCAATCAAAGCATCTGAGAAATGGGCTGTGGGGTCAGGCCTGGCCTAATCAGAGCAGCCACCGGAAGGGCTGCAGCATTGTAGCCAGGTGCCTGCCTGCTGCGGGCTCCCCCAGGGCTTCAGAGGGCCTCAGTATGGGCAGGCAGAACCTTTAGGGGACAGAAAGGGGCCAGCAGGCAGCCTGGAAGGCAGGGCTGGAGCCGGGCAGTTTCAGGCAGATGCAGAGCAGCAGAGAGCCCGCAGCACACACAGGTGTGGAAAGTTTGAAAGCCTTTGACCAGCTAAACCCCTTGATGTGGGCTGTGACGTGCAAACAGCACTTCCGGGGTCCGGAAAACCTGCTTAAGCTGACTTCCCCTCTGTGAGGCTGTGGGCAGGGGCCTGCAGAGCCTCGTCCTGGCTTCACTGGGGCTAACCCACCAAGGGTCGGGAGGCTTAACCCGCACTCTGTGCTCCACCTTGTCATGGAAGGCCTTTTGGTTTCTGGGTGAGGAAAAATCCAAGGGACATTCTTATAACAGGATTTTCCAAACACTGTCCTGAAGCTGGTGGCAATCTGCCAGGCCCTTGCCCAGTGATTTAGCCTAGGGAACTGGGGTAGAGGTGCTTGCCATGCGTTTACAGATTATACCTATGAGAGATTCTGACTCTGAAACCAGCCACTTCTCTTCCATCCTCACGTGTCCCCCATGGTCAGTCTGGGGCTGTGTTTTTGGTCCTGTGTATGCCAAAGGCTGGGCCAGAGGCGGAATCAGGTAGCAGCCATGGCTCAGCTTCCACACGTCCAGGAAAAAGCATCTGGTCTGGTGGAGGAAACCACAGAGAAGCTGGCCTGGCCGCCCTGCTTTCTCTCAAGCTGTCTGCTGGGGCACAGCCAGCCCAGCTTGGAAGAAAATCCTTCAAGTGGCATCTAGCCAAGGGTCAGTTGAGTCACAGAATCATGGAATTCATAGTGCAGGAAGAAACCTTAGTTCTTGGTCAGGACCATGCTCAGTAAATTCAGAACCCAGCTGCTGCTGCTTTTCAATACAGAGCCCATGGCAGACATCACTAGTAGATCCCAGCATTCCTTCTCTGCTGAGCCTTCAGCATAAGTCTAGGAAGCTGCTGCCAGTCAACTGGGTTCACATGGAAATTCAACTAACTTGCCCTCCCAGATCTATTCCTAACCTCTCATTTTACTGAAGAGGCTGCTGAACCTAGAGAGGGGAATGAGTTGTTGAACATAGTGAACAGTAGGACCAGACTATGGTCTCCTGGGTCTGAGCTCAGTGTCATTCCCTTATATCATACCTGTTCATGAACAGAGCATCTGTCATGTCACTCTTCGTCTCATAAACACTTGTTATCTCCCTTCTTTTCCACAATGTGATCCCAATCTCGGCATCCAAAAAAATGTCCCACAATTTCCTCGGAGTGTTGTGTATGTAGCTGCAGGAAAGCTGATGCTGTCTTAGGGCATGTTAACAGGAGTAGAGTATCTAGATTGAGGGAGGTGGTGCTCATGCTCCTTTCTGAGCTACTTGGATCACATCTGGGGAATCATTTCCCTGTTTGAGATTTTACATTTCAGTGATACAAAGTCAGAAGGATGCCCAACACACTCAGAAAGATAAAATCAGTGAGATAAGGGAATTTATCTCAAAACTCAAAAACACTCCATATTTTATAGTCAGTTGATTTTCAACAAGAGTGCCAAGGAAATTCAACAGGGAAAGTATAGTTTTTTAACAAATTGTACTTGGACGACAAGATTTCCAAATGCAAAAGAAGAGGGTTGGATCCCTACCTCATACCATATACAAAAATTAATTCAAAATGGAACAAAGACCAAAGGGTAAGAGGTAAAGCTATAAAACTCTTACAAGAAAAAATCTTCATGATCTTGTATTAGGTAATGGTTTCTTATATATGACACCGAAAGTACAAGCAATAAAAGAGAAAAATAGATAAATTGGACTTCACCAAAATTAAAAACTTTTGTATTTCAAAGAAGACCCTTATCTTTTCACCAAGAAAATGAAGACAGTTCACCAAATGGATAAAATATTTGCAAATCATGTTTTATAAGGGACTTGTATCTAGAATACATAAAGAATGTACAACTCAATAAAAATGCAAATAACCTAATGTTGAAACAGGCAAAGGATCTGAATAAATGTTTCTCTGAAGAGTATATATATAAATGGTCAATAATTAAAAGATGCTCAACATAATTTTATATCAGGGAAATGCAAATCAAAACCACAATGAAATACTACTTCATACCACTAGGATGGCTATAATACAGCTATAATAATAAAGGTAGATGATAACAAGTGTAGAAAAGAATGTGGAGAAATCAGGGCCCTCATATGCTGTCAGTGGGAATGTAAATTGGTGCAGCCATTTTGGAAAACAATGTGGTAGTTCCTCAAAATGCTAAATATAGAGTTACCATATGATCCAGAAATTTCATTCCTAGGTACATATCCAAGAGAATTGAAAACAATATCCATACAAAAACTTGTACACAAATATTGGCAGCATTATTCAAAGTGGCCAAAAAGTACAAACAACCCAAATGTCCATCAACTGATGGATAAGTAAAATGTTGGGTGTCTACGCAATGGAATATTACTCGACAGTAAAAAGAAATGAAGTCCTAATACATATTACAACATGAATAAACCTTAAAAACATTATACCAAGTGAAAGAAACCAAATATAAAAGACTACATATTATATGATTCCATACATGGAATATCTAGAAGGTAAATCTGTAATGACAGAAAGGATGTTAACGGTTGCCACCAGGAGGGGTGTTGGAAGGAAATGGGGAGTGATTGCTGATGTGTACAGGATTCTTTTTTGGAGTGATGAAAATATCCTAAAATTGATTATAGTGATAGTTGCATAATTCTGTGATCATACTACAAACCATTGAATTGTACATTTAAAAATATTATTAAAAACAAACCACTTCTTATGCAATTCATGAAGACAATATATGTAAAACACCCAGCTCAGTGTCAGCCACAGGGTAGCCTTGTAGAAGAGAGGGCCTGTCCATCCCGGAAGAGAGAAAATGGGTATGTGCACACCACCTTCACATAGTCCACGGATTCTATGGGGGCAGGGTGAGTTGTCCCCGTGGACCTGTAAAGTGTAGAAAAAGCAACAAGAGGAAAAACTTCAGAAGAACACCTTCCATCTCAGTAGAAACTGAGAATTGTTGCTCAGAATGGGTTGGCCATGAGAGGGTGAGTAGCCTGTCATTAGAGGTCTTCCGAAGGAT